>JARQOD010010191.1:0-28281 GCA_033576555.1 Oophaga sylvatica | reverse complement strand
GGGGTTCTTCTGCCTCTCCGGACAGGTGGCGCTGATGTGACCAGTCCTTTTACAGGAGAAACACTGGCGGGGGTCTGATGTAGGCCTGGCGCTGGCAAAGGGGATAGTGCCTCCAGAGGGACGACTGGCAGGGGCACTGGGGTTGGTTGCAGGCTTACCCCTCCCCAGCGGGTGGCGACGGGCTTCCGCACCTCGGGTTTCCGGTTGGCCTCATAGCTGTCGGCGATCCGGGCTGTTGTGACCGCGTCCTCTGGTTCTCGGTCCAGGATGAACTGTCGGACCTCAGCTGGGCACAGATGCAGGAACTGGTCTTTGATCATCAGGTCTTTCAGCTCCTCATAGGTGTCAACTGACAGTCCATGGATCCACTGGTCAAAGTGGTTCCTGAGTCCTTGCACCACATCGCTATAACTGTCATGTGGGCCACGTTGGAGGTTCCGGAACTTCTTTCGGTATACCTCAGGGGTTAGCTGGTACTTGGCGATCAGGGCCTGCTTGATGGCCTGATAGTTGTCATCTTGATCCGGCGTGAGTGAAGCAAACGCCTCCAGAGCTTTGCCCTTTAGCCCGGGAGTCAAGTACCTGGCCCATTGGTTGTCAGGCAGCCGGTACTGTCTGCAGACTTTCTCAAAGGCCCGCAGAAAAGTGTCCAAGTCTCCGTCCTTTTCCATCACGGGAAAGTGCTCCGGCCGGGGCTTGGGACTCTGAGTGCTGCTGGGCACACTGCTCTGGGCTGTGGAGGGCATTGCCCCTTGTCTGAGCAGCTCCAGTTCATGGGCTCTCTGAGCTTCCCGCTCGGCTCTATCGGCCTCTCGCTGGGCTCTCTCGGCCTCTCGCTGGGCTTGGCGCTCGGCTATCTCAGCCTCTCGCTGTTTTTTGGCCTCCTGCTGGTATCGCTGGATCAGCTCCAGGCGCCCATCACGGTCGTCGGTTGGGAGTGCCTCCAGGGCCGCCTGCAGGTAAGGGTCCATCCCGCCCTGGGTGTAAGCAGTCAGGGGTCGGGCCTCTGCTCCTGCGGCACCAACTTGGCTTGGGCCGGCTCCTGCGCCCTCCTCGCTCTGAGCATGGTCCCGTGCCATCAGGGCCTGGATCACTTCGGCCTTGGTTTGGGCCATGGGGACAATCTTCCTCCACTCGCACATGGCAAGAAGAGCTTCCTTGCTATTCCGATTATACCAGTCGTATCCCCTCGTAGCCATGGTTGCCAAATAAAAGATAGGATAGAAAAACAAAGAGAAGGGGGGGGGTAACCGCAAGTACACACAATTGTCTCAGGACTAATAAAACTGAGTCTGTTCTCCAAAACTTTCGATGCAGGGTCGCTGAAGAACCGTGCAAGTTTTTTAGTGAATGGAATGATTGCTCAAACCAGATCACTAATGCTCTATAATCCCACCGCTTGCCACCAATATGTGATGAACGGGCACACAGTCCGCCACACGGTAGCCCGGGGGTCACGGCTTGTGATCCCACCGCTGCCACCACATGTGATGGAACGTGCACACACACGACGGCTGCTGCCGTCCGACCCAGTAAACTGCAGGGATTTATAACTATCCCACTTCCACTTAGGAACTTGCAGCTCTCTGGCGCCCCCTTACCTCAGGTCAGTCAGGGAACTGCACCTAGGATAATTGGTCGCCAGTTCGGGTCACTTGGATGTGTGCTGGCTATTGGGCACGCTGCAGTGAGGGAATTATGATTACTCCTGGCTGCAGCCAGGCAGTACCCTTATAAACCCCGCTCCGTCACTGCCAGCGTCCCCCAATAGATTAACACTTTACACCCCTTTCCTTTAGCTGCCACCAGCTACGGGTTTGACTTAATACACAATTTATCAAGAGGGTCCGTAGCAACCCCAAAACAGTAGCGTAGTACTTCAGGCACGTGCAGATTCGTTTATAGAGCAGGAGAAACAAACTAATAAATTTATAGGTTTATTCCTTAAAAACAGGCAATGCTTATATAATATAAAAAGATGTAACAAACTGAGACAATATAGTTATGTACAGATGCAGTTATAAAATAAAATGGGATTAAGAATGAAAGATAACTCACATGGTTGTTAGATCATTTACAGGCAAGCCAGGCTGGGGGAAGGAGCCACACGTCATAGTTCATTGGGAGATCTCTTACTCAGCAGGTCCAGCAGAAAGAATTCTAGCGAGGAACTTCACTGTAAGACTTATGCATGTCAGCTTCTGACCTCACAAAAAGGGCTGGTCCTCTAGCCACCTCCCCTGGCTACAAGCTATGGTTTGAGCTCTGCGATATCATAAGGTTCATAACTCGTTCTGTGAACCTAGCAGAATAATGGCAGACCTATCAATGGTCTTGCTTTGAAATGACGGTTCCAATGAGCCCACACTTGGGTGGGCTAGTTCATGGGGCACCCGAGAATTCCATTTCTCGGGTTCTGTTGGAGTTACGGGTTTACCAGTACCACGGGAACGATGCCCATCGGCGCATGGTTCAACACAGTAACTTTCGTGTTTCTAGCGAATGCTCCCACCGTGTTATTAACCAAAAGAGAATGAATACTCCAACATGGCTGCTATAGGAAGAAAGCACGTGTTCGGACAATGCAGGACCCCTGCGGTGAAGCGGGAAAACTTCCAGCACTGGCAGCTCACATTACACTGCCTGAGTGCAGGATGACAGGGGGGGGGAAGGGGGTTGTAGTTCTAGCAACAGCACAAGACATGAAGCTTGCAATATCATCACACTGACAAGCTCCAGGAAACACTATACACCGTCTATACAGGAACCGCGTTCCTCCATTATCTGCACATACTCCACGGTCTCCTCCTGACAAGCTCCAGGAAACACTGTACACCGTCTATACAGGAACAGCGTTCTTCCATTATCTGCAAATACTCCATGGTCTCCACCTGACAGGCTCCAGGATACACTATACACCGTCTATACAAGATCCGCGCTCCTCCATTATCTGCACATACTCCACGGTCTCCTCCTGACAAGCTCCAGGATACACTATACACCGTCTATACAGGACCCGCGCTCCTCCATTATCTGCACATACTCCACGGTCTCCTCCTGACATGCTCCAGGATACACTATACACCGTCTATACAGGACCCGCGCTCCTCCATTATCTGCACATACTCCACGGTCTCCTCCTGACAAGCTCCAGGATACACTATACACCGTCTATACAGGACCCGCACTCCCCCATTATCTGCACATACTCCACGGTCTCCTCCTGACAGGCTCCAGGAAACACTATACACCGTCTATACAGGACCCGCGCTCCTCCATTATCTGCACATACTCCACGGTCTCCTCATGACAGGCTCCAGGATACACTATACACCGTCTATACAAGATCCGCGCTCCTCCATTATCTGCACATACTCCACGGTCTCCTCCTGACAAGCTCCAGGATACACTATACACCGTCTATACAGGACCCGCGCTCCTCCATTATCTGCACATACTCCACGGTCTCCTCCTGACAGGCTCCAGGATACACTATACACCGTCTATACAAGATCCGCGCTCCTCCATTATCTGCACATACTCCACGGTCTCCTCCTGACAAGCGCCAGGATACATTATACACCGTCTATACAGGACCCGAGCTCCTCCATTATCTGCAAATACTCCATGGTCTCCTCCTGACAAGCTCCAGGAAACACTATACACCGTCTATACAGGAACCGCGTTCCTCCATTATCTGCACATACTTCACGGTCTCCTCCTGACAAGCTCCAGGAAACACTATACACCGTCTATACAGGAACCGCGTTCCTCCATTATCTGCACATACTCCACGGTCTCCTCCTGACAAGCTCCAGGAAACACTGTACACCGTCTATACAGGAACCGCGTTCTTCCATTATCTGCAAATACTCCATGGTCTCCACCTGACAGGCTCCAGGATACACTATACACCGTCTATACAAGATCCGCGCTCCTCCATTATCTGCACATATGTGTAGCCCTGGTGTTAGGCACACGCAGTACCCTGGAGAGTGTATGGCGAGACAGCAGTTTAATGCTAAATATTCATTCACTCAACATATACTAGACACACCCTTAGGGTAGTGGAGTTTACTCTTGAGGGAGTGTTCAAGGTAGTATGTGTTGGAGTGATTTAGTGAGTCTAGTTCCTGTCTTCGGACAGAGAGGACGTCTGGAGTTCAGTTCCTGACTTCAGAGAGAGAAGACGTCTGGAGGGAGGAAGCAGTCCAGATTGCTCTATCACCAGCTTTGGAAAGTGGAGTCTAGTATAGGTGCTTTAATTCACCTTAGCCTAGTCAGAGCTGTACTTCATCAGCATACACTGGAAGGAAAGAAGAAGATTAGTGCAGAAAGTCTTCAGCATCCTGTCTAAAGGACGGTATAAGGTTCAGAGACGTGCTCCTGCCTATTGATAACTGAGCATCTGTAACTAACTTTGAAGTGAAGGAAAGAAAGAAGTGACTACTCGACCCTTGGCTAGTGTGAGTGCTTATGTTACCAGCGTGGACAAGGCGAAAGGCACAGTGGTTTTATTGGAATAGTGCTTACGGATTGAAGAAGTCCTGCACATTGCTACCGGTCACTGGGGACCGAAGGATCACTACTGTTTCAAGCATAGTGATAAGAAAACCAGGAATTTACCGGACCTTAGGTCGCGGCAAACAAGCCCCTTATAGTCAGTACGTAACTGGGGTCAGGGGAAGTGAAGACTTTGAATCAGTGCACGATAAGATAAGAATTCAGCTTCTTCGCAGGAAGGCTCCTAACACAAAGCTGACTGGGCGGTACAGCTATAGATTAGCTGGAGATATTGAGGGAACTACGCTTCAGGCTGGTTGTACTCATTGTATTGGAAGTAAAGGAGGCCCCTAACTTGTCCAGCTGCTGTCTCAAGATACACTCTCCTTGGATCAGCCTCCCTGGGACCTGCCTGAACATCTTACAAGTAAAGGTATGGAAAGACGCTGACCGTGTGAGACTGTGTTCTTTATCTGCACCCGACTTCACAAATCCCATAGACTTTGAGGGACCAGTCCCACCTGTAGGGGACCCGACATCTAGCTGCCTCACCATCCCCTCAGAGATCTACTGCAGCGCTGGTACAAATTACCAGAATACTACAGGTGGCGTCACGAACTGTATATAAATCTATCCCCTGTAAATATATCCCCAACATACGCCAGACCGCCAGGGCCACAGACCGAGCCACAGCTACCTGTGACAATCCCCATAGACTTCCATGGGCTCGGCTCTGAGTACCCCATTGCCCTGGTAATCCACAATTGTGGTGGCGGGTCGACACAACTTTGGCGTCACGAACAGGATGCGAAACTCGCAGAATTGCGAGCCCTGTGTGCCTAAGGAATTGTTTTTGTGAAAAAGGACTGTTTGCACTTTTGGCGCCAAAATCGCCATTTTTGTCGCCATATTCGCGCCCTCAGGCGCTGGAGAAGAAGGTGGGCGTACCTTCGTGGGCGTCTACCCCCTGTGGCGCGAAGAAAATGCCTGCCCTCTCAAAGTGCTATTACAACATGCGATCCTGCCCTACAGCAAAGGAGGTCCGCCTCCTCTTCACCTTCCCTGCGAGGAGGAGGAGACGCAAACCCCACCTCCACGGAAGAGACCGGATGTCTCCGCAGGAAGAAGAAAGAATCTTCTGGAACATCATGGAAGCAGGACGTGTGCAGCCGAGCAGGGAAGCGGAGGAAGGCAGGCCCCGTGCCCCAGCCAAGCTGCCACCAGCATCGGAGTTATCCGTGGTCCTGCACCTTCAACAGGCGTTGCTAGAGATTCGAGAAGAAAATGCACGCCTGAAGAAGATGGTCCAGCACCAACCTGGCTTTGAAGAAATTGAGAGACGCCGGCGTACCCTGGAACAGCGGAGGCTGTGGGACACGGTGATCTCTCCCCTCAACGAACCCCCACGATTCCAGATACCGAAGAGTCTGCTGCCCAAGGCGAAGGAGCAACCGGAGGCTGCCCCCGAAAGTACCGATCCCGATCCCACCGGTGAAGCGGTGGAAGCGAAGGAGGTTGAGGAGGTACAGCCAATCCCGGAACGCCCGCCCGGCCAGGAGGCCGCAGCAGATGATCGGTCCCCGGCAGGGACACCGGAGGGGTCCTGTCCGTCACTACCAGATGTGGACTGGGACGAAATGGCGCGCCTGGATGACGTCGCCTATACGCCCAGTGGGAACAGGAATGGCAGAGTCGTGAGGAGAAGAAGAAACGCCAGCAGGAGGAAGAGCGGGAAGCTCAGAAGAATCGTCAGCGACAACATGCAGAGCTGATCGCGGACAAAGAGAGTGTCCGGAGAGATAAAGGTACCCTGAGGGAACCGCGGCGGCAGGGGTGTGTGACTGAGTTCCAGCTCCGGAAGGGCTGGGGCTTTATCCGTGAACCGGGCCTCTACCCAGGGGTCTTTGTCAGCAGGCGAGACGTAGAATCCACCTGCCGCAAGGCCATCCCGGGAGGGACTTTGCAAATGGAGATATCGTCACATATACGCGGCACTGGGGAATGAAGGGATGGTATGCCCTTAACGTCACCATCGTCCGTGACCCCGTCCCAGACGCAGGTACCGTCACCATTACCGCAGCGTCCCCGTCTCCAGCTCAAGCAGAATCCGGCCGTGCCCAGCATCGCCCCTGCAAATTCATCGCAACTAGCGACCCAGATTTCATCGCAAATTAAAGCCACCTCTACATCGCAACATGCGACCCAGTCTCAATCGCAATCCATGACGCGGTCCATATCGCTAACTGTGATTGAAACGCAATCGGTGTCACGTGAAGAAAATGTACCCGTTGCGCCCCTAGAGGTTCGCACCAGAACTGTGGCGACCCAGACCCTAATCGCAGCACATGATTTGCTAGTCCTGGGATCTAGGGCCCATTGCATTGTTCCAGCCCCCGGGGTGGAAAGTGTATTTGCAGAGAATGAATAGTGAGGAAAAAGTGGTGAGATCCCTATCGGGTCTACCAAAAGTAAAAAAGTTTGAAATGTTTTATAAAGTTTTGCACAAATTATATAGTGAATATATATATTTCTAACTGTAGAATGCCCGGCTGGGTAAATGATAAACAGTAACCAGAAAAGTTGCACTTTCGTATTATGTGATTTGATATAATATGTCTTTGGTTTTACAATGGACTTTGAGGTTGAGGACTGTGCCAGCCCAGAACTTACTTGTAAATAGTTGCGCTTCGGTGCTTTCTCTTGGTTTTACATAAACCAGTACAACTACCTCTGAACAGAAAACCCGTGTGGTGTGGCACTGAGTGAGGTCTGCAATTGGATGTCCTGCAGCCCACCCAGGACCTACGTTGAAGGTTTGGTGCGGGTCCTTCACAAGTATTTATTGAATGCTATTTAATACTTTTGTATTTCTATATAAAATGTTATTGTTCGCAACGTTCAAGATATTCTCACCTCCCGGATGGGAAGAAGTTATTGTTTAATGTTTATTGCATAAACAAAATGTCTCTTTTGTATTTTACAGCCCGGGAGTGCTGTCTTTTACCATGGGGGAATGTGTAGCCCTGGTGTTAGGCACACGCAGTACCCTGGAGAGTGTATGGCGAGACAGCAGTTTAATGCTAAATATTCATTCACTCAACATATACTAGACACACCCTTAGGGTAGTGGAGTTTACTCTTGAGGGAGTGGTCAAGGTAGTATGTGTTGGAGTGATTTAGTGAGTCTAGTTCCTGTCTTCGGACAGAGAGGACGTCTGGAGTTCAGTTCCTGACTTCAGAGAGAGAAGACGTCTGGAGGGAGGAAGCAGTCCAGATTGCTCTATCACCAGCTTTGGAAAGTGGAGTCTAGTATAGGTGCTTTAATTCACCTTAGCCTAGTCAGAGCTGTACTTCATCAGCATACACTGGAAGGAAAGAAGAAGATTAGTGCAGAAAGTCTTCAGCATCCTGTCTAAAGGACGGTATAAGGTTCAGAGACGTGCTCCTGCCTATTGATAACTGAGCATCTGTAACTAACTTTGAAGTGAAGGAAAAGAAAGAAGTGACTACTCGACCCTTGGCTAGTGTGAGTGCTTATGTTACCAGCGTGGACAAGGCGAAAGGCACAGTGGTTTATTGGAATAGTGCTTACGGATTGAAGAAGTCCTGCACATTGCTACCGGTCACTGGGGACCGAAGGATCACTACTGTTTCAAGCATAGTGATAAGAAAACCAGGAATTTACCGGACCTTAGGTCGCGGCAAACAAGCCCCTTATAGTCAGTACGTAACTGGGGTCAGGGGAAGTGAAGACTTTGAATCAGTGCACGATAAGATAAGAATTCAGCTTCTTCGCAGGAAGGCTCCTAACACAAAGCTGACTGGGCAGTACAGCTATAGATTAGCTGGAGATATTGAGGGAACTACGCTTCAGGCTGGTTGTACTCATTGTATTGGAAGTAAAGGAGGCCCCTAACTTGTCCAGCTGCTGTCTCAAAATACACTCTCCTTGGATCAGCCTCCCTGGGACCTGCCTGAACATCTTACAAGTAAAGGTATGGAAAGACGCTGACCGTGTGAGACTGTGTTCTTTATCTGCACCCGACTTCACAAATCCCATAGACTTTGAGGGACCAGTCCCACCTGTAGGGGACCCGACATCTAGCTGCCTCACCATCCCTCAGAGATCTACTGCAGCGCTGGTACAAATTACCAGAATACTACAGGTGGCGTCACGAACTGTATATAAATCTATCCCCTGTAAATATATCCCCAACATACGCCAGACCGCCAGGGCCACAGACCGAGCCACAGCTACCTGTGACAATCCCCATAGACTTCCATGGGCTCGGCTCTGAGTACCCCATTGCCCTGGTAATCCACAATTGTGGTGGCGGGTCGACACACATACTCCACGGTCTCCTCCTGACAAGCTCCAGGATACACTATACACCGTCTATACAGGACCCGCGCTCCTCCATTATCTGCACATACTCCACGGTCTCCTCCTGACATGCTCCAGGATACACTATACACCGTCTATACAGGACCCGCACTCCTCCATTATCTCCACATACTCCACGGTCTCCTCCTCACAAGCTCCAGGATACACTATACACCGTCTATACAGGATCCGTGCTCCTCCATTATCTGCACATACTCCACGGTCTCCTCCTCACAAGCTCCAGGATACACTATACACCGTCTATACAGGACCCGCGCTCCTCCATTATCTGCACATACTCCACGGTCTCCTCCTGACATGCTCCCGGATACACTATACACCGTCTATACAGGACCCGCACTCCTCCATTATCTCCACATACTCCACGGTCTCCTCCTCACAAGCTCCAGGATACACTATACACCGTCTATACAGGATCCGTGCTCCTCCATTATCTGCACATACTCCACGGTCTCCTCCTGACAGGCTCCAGGATACACTATACACCATCTATACAGGACCCGCACTCCTCCATTATCTCCACATACTCCACGGTCTCCTCCTCACAAGCTCCAGGATACACTATACACCGTCTATACAGGATCCGTGCTCCTCCATTATCTGCACATACTCCACGGTCTCCTCCTGACAAGCTCCAGGATACACTATACACCGTCTATACAGGACCGCGCTCCTCCATTATCTGCACATATTCCACGGTCTCCTCCTGACAAGCTCCAGAATACACTATACACCGTCTATACAGGATCCGTGCTCCTCCATTATCTGCACATACTCCACGGTCTCCTCCTGACAGGCTCCAGGATACACTATACACCGTCTATACAGGACCCGCGCTCCTCCATTATCTGCACATACTCCACGGTCTCCTCCTGACAAGCTCCAGGATACACTATACACCGTCTATACAGGACCCGTGCTCCTCCATTATCTGCACATACTCCACGGTCTCCTCCTGACAATCTCCAGGATACACTATACACCGTCTATACAAGATCAGCGCTCCTCCATTATCTGCACATACTCCACGGTCTCCTCCTGACAGGCTCCAGGATACACTATACACCGTCTATACAGGACCCGTGCTCCTCCATTATCTGCACATACTCCACGGTCTCCTCCTGACAATCTCCAGGATACACTATACACCGTCTATACAAGATCAGCGCTCCTCCATTATCTGCACATACTCCACGGTCTCCTCCTGACAGGCTCCAGGATACACTATACACCGTCTATACAGGACCCGCGCTCCTCCATTATTGCACATACTCCACGGTCTCCTCCTGACAGCTCCAGTACACTATACACCGTCTTTACAGGACCGCGCTCCTCCATTATCTGCACATACTCACGGTCTCCTCCTGACAAGCTCCAGGATACACTATACACGTCTATACAGGACCCGCGCTCTCCATTATCTGCACATACTCCACGGTCTCCTCCTGACAAGCTCCAGGATACACTATACACCGTCTATACAGGACCGGCTCCTCCATTATCTGCACATACTCCACGGTTCCTCCTGACAAGCTCCAGATACACTATACACCGTCTATACAGGACCCGCGCTCCTCCATTATCTGCACATACTCCACGGTCTCCTCCTGACAAGCTCCAGGATACACTATACACCGTCTATACAGGACCCGCGCTCCTCCATTATCTGCACATACTCACGGTCTCCTCCTGACAGGCTCCAGGATACACTATACACTCTATACAGGACCCGCGCTCCTCCATTATCTGCACATACTCCACGGTCTCCTCTGACAAGCTCCAGGATACACTATACACGTCTATACAGGACCGCGCTCCTCCATTATCTGCACATACTCCACGGTCTCCTCCTGACAGCTCCAGGATACACTATACACGTCTATACAGGACCCGCGTCCTCCATTATCTGCACATACTCCACGGTCTCCTCTGACAGCTCCAGGATACACTATACACCGTCTATACAGGACCCGCGCTCCCCATTATCTGCACAACTCCAGGTCTCTCCTGACACTCCAGGATACACTATACACGTCTATACAGGACCCGCGCTCTCCATTATCTCACATACTCCAGGTCTCCTCCTGACAGCTCAGGATACACTATACACGTCTATACAGGACCCGCGTCCTCCTTATCTGCACATACTCCACGGCTCCTCCTGACAAGCTCCAGGATACACTATACACCGTCTATACAGGACCCGGTCCTCCATTATCTGCACATACTCCGGTCTCCTCCTGACAAGCTCAGGATACACTATACACCGTCTATACAGGACCCGGTTCCTCCATTATCTGCACATACTCCACGGTCTCCTCCTGACAGCTCAGGATACACTATACACGTCTATACAGGACCGTGTCCTCCATTATCTGCACATACTCCACGGTCTCCTCCTGACAGCTCCAGGATACACTATACACCGTCTATACAGACCTGCTCTCCATTATCTGCACAACTCCAGGTCTCCTCTGACAGGCTCCAGGATACACTATACACGTCTATACAGGACCCGCGCTCCTCCATTACTGCACAACTCCAGGTCTCCTCTACAGGCTCCAGATACACTATACACCGTCTATACAGGACCCGCGCTCCTCCATTATCTGCACATACTCCACGGTCTCCTCCTGACAATCTCCAGGATACACTATACACCGTCTATACAGGACCCGCGCTCCTCCATTATCTGCACATACTCCACGGTTCTCCTCCTGACAACTCCAGGATACACTATACACCGTCTATACAGGACCCGCGCTCCTCCATTATCTGCACATACTCCAGGTCTCCTCCTGACAAGCTCCAGGATACACTATACACCGTCTATACAGGACCCGCGCTCCTCCATTATCTGCACATACTCCACGGTCTCCTCCTGACAAGCTCCAGGTTACACTATACACGTCTATACAGGACCCGCGCTCCTCCATTATTACACATACTCCACGGTCTCCTCTGACAAGCTCCAGGTTACACTTACACCGTCTATACAGGACCCGCGCTCCTCCATTATCTGCACATACTCAGGTCTCCTCCTGACAACTCCAGGATACACTATACACCGTCTATACAGGTCCCGCGCTCCTCCATTATCTACATATACTCCATGGTCTCCTCCTGACAGGCTCCACGTACACTATACACCGTCTATACAAGATCCGCGCTCCTCCATTATCTGCACATACTCCACGGCCTCCTCCTACAAGCTCCAGGATACACTATACACGTCTATACAGGATCCGCGCTCCTCCATTATCTGCACATTACTCCACGGTCTCCTCTGACAAGCTCCAGGATACACTATACACCGTCTATACAGGACCCGGCTCCTCCATTATCTGCACATACTCCACGGCTCCTCCTGACCGGCTCCAGGATACACTATACACCGTCTATACAGGACCCGCGCTCCTCCATTATCTGCACATACTCCACGGTCTCCTCCTGACAGGCTCCAGGATACACTATACACGTCTATACAGGACCCGTGCTCCTCCATTATCTGCACTACTCCACGGTCTCCTCCTGACAAGCTCCAGGATTACACTATACACCGTCTATACAGGACCCGCGCTCCTCCATTATCTGCACATACTCCACGGCTCCTCCTGACAAGCTCCAGGATACACTATACACCGTCTATACAGGACCCGGCTCCTCCATTATCTGCACATACTCCACGGTCTCCTCCTGACAAGCTCCAGATACACTATACACGTCTATACAGGACCCGCGCTCCTCCAATATCTGCACATACTCCACGGTCTCCTCCTGACAGGCTCCAGGATACACTATACACCGTCTATACAGGACCCGCGCTCCTCCATTATCTGCACACACTCCACGGTCTCCTCCTGACAGGCTCCAGGATACACTATACACCGTCTATACAGGACCCGCGCTCCTCCATTATCTGCACATATTCCACGGTCTCCTCCTGACAAGCTCCAGGATACACTATACACCGTCTATACAGGACCCGCGCTCCTCCAATATCTGCACATACTCCACGGTCTCCTCCTGACAAGCTCCAGGATACACTATACACCGTCTATACAGGACCCGCGCTCCTCCGTTATCTGCACATACTCCACGGTCTCCTCCTGACAAGCTCCAGGATACACTGTACACTGTCTATACAGGACCCGCGCTCCTCCGTTATCTGCACATACTCCACGGTCTCCTCCTGACAAGCTCCAGGATACACTGTACACTGTCTATACAGGACCCGCGCTCCTCCATTATCTGCACATACTCCACGGTCTCCTCCTGACAGGCTCCAGGATACACTATACACCGTCTATACAGGACCCGCGCTCCTCCATTATCTGCACATAATCCCCGGTCTCCTCCTGACAAGCTCCAGGATACACTATACACCGTCTATACAGGACCCGAGCTCCTCCATTATCTGCACATACTCCACGGTCTCCTCCTGACAGGCTCCAGGATACACTATACACCGTCTATACAGGACCCGTGTTCCTCCATTATCTGCACATACTCCACGGTCTCCTCCTGACAGGCTCCAGGATACACATTACACCGTCTATACAGGACCCGGTTCCTCCATTATCTGCACATACTCCACGGTCTCCTCCTGACAGGCTCCAGGATACACTATACACCGTCTATACAAGATCTGCGCTCCTCCATTATCTGCACATACTCCACGGTCTCCTCCTGACAGGCTCCAGGATACACTTACACCATCTATACAGGACCCGCACTCCTCCATTATCTCCACATACTCCACGGTCTCCTCCTGACAGGCTCCAGGATACACCATACACCGTCTATACAAGATCGCGCTCCTCCATTATCTGCACATACTCCACGGTCTCCTCCTGACAAGCTCCAGGATACACTATACACCGTCTATACAGATCCGCGCTCCTCCATTATCTCCACATACTCCACGGTCTCCTCCTCACAAGCTCCAGGATACACTATACACCATCTATACAGGACCCGCACTCCTCCATTATCTCCACATACTCCACGGTCTCCTCCTCACAAGCTCCAGGATACACTATACACCGTCTATACAAGATCCGCGCTCCTCCATTATCTGCACATATTCCACGGTCTCCTCCTGACAAGCTCCAGGATACACTATACACCGTCTATACAAGATCCGCGCTCCTCCATTATCTGCACATACTCCATGGTCTCCTCCTGACAAGCTCCAGAATACACTATACACCGTCTATACAAGATCCGCGCTCCTCCATTATCTGCACATACTCCACGGTCTCCTCCTGACAAGCTCCAGTATACACTATACACCGTCTATACAGGACCGCGCTCCTCCATTATCTGCACATACTCCAGGTCTCCTCCTGACAAGCTCCAGGATACACTATACACCGTCTATACAAGATCCGCGCTCCTCCATTATCTGCACATACTCCATGGTCTCCTCCTGACAAGCTCCAGGATACACTATACACCGTCTATACAAGATCCGCGCTCCTCCATTATCTGCACATACTCCACGGTCTCCTCCTGACAGGCTCCAGGATACACTATACACCGTCTATACAGGACCGCGCTCCTCCATTATCTGCACATACTCCAGGTCTCCTCCTGACAAGCTCCAGGATACACTATACACCGTCTATACAAGATCAGCGCTCCTCCATTATCTGCACATACTCCACGGTCTCCTCCTGACAGGCTCCAGGATACACTATACACCGTCTATACAAGATCACGCGCTCCTCCATTATCTGCACATACTCCACGGTCTCCTCCTGACAGGCTCCAGGATACACTATACACCATCTATATGTGTAGCCCTGGTACACAATACCAGGAGGATGAGTGGAGAGGTAACAGTTAAGGTCTCTTCATGACATCATGTACACTTCTGACACACCCAGCAGGGGTGTGGAAGGGAGTGATTTCTAGTCAGTCAGTTTCCTGTCCTTGGACAGAGTAGACGTGTCCAGTTTGAGCCTGTCTTCAGTTCAGAAAGTGGAGGCTGGTACAGGTGGTCTAATTCACCTTAGTCTAGTCAGAGCTGTGCCCCACTGGAAGAAAGACTGAACTAGCTATTAAGAGTTGAGCAAATCGAAGGGCAAAGTGGAAGGAAGATTATTGGAAAAGTGCGTTTGGCTTGGAAAAGTCCTGCACATTGCAACCGGTCACTGGGGACCGAAGAATCACTATTGTTACAAGCATAGTGAGGAGAAAACCAGAGATTTACCGGACCCTAGGTCGCGGCAAACAAGCCCCTTATAGTCAGTACGTAACTGGGGTCAGGGGAAGTGAAGACTTTGAGTCTCTGCAGGACAAAATAAGAATTCAGCTCCCTCATAGAAAGGCTCCTAACACTAAACTGACCGGGCAGAACAGCTTTGGATAAGCTGGAATCATAGAGGGGACTACGCTTCAGGCTGGTCGTACTCATCTTCATTGGACAGTAAAGGAGGCCCCTAACTTGCTTAGCTGTTGCCTCAAAGCTCATCCTCCATTAACCCCATCAGCCTCCCTGGGACCTGCTTGAACATCTTACAAGTAAAGGTATGGAAAGACGCTGACCGTGTGAGACTGAGTTATTATTGCATGCCTGCACAATCCCTACCTAACTCTCGATCTGAGGGACCAGTCCCACCTGTAGGGGACCCGACATCTAGCTGCATCACCATCCCCTCAGAGATCTACAGCAGCGCTGGTATAATTACCAGAATACTACAGGTGGCGTCACGAACTGTATATAAATCTATCCCCTGTAAATACATCCCCAACATACGCCAGACCGCCAGGGCCACAGACCGAGCCACAGCTACCTGTGACAATCCCATAGACTTCTACGGGCTCGGCTCTGAGTACCCCATTGCCCTGGTAACCCACAATTGTGGTGGCGGGTCGACACAAAAACTTGGCGTCACGAACAGGATCCGAAACTTGCAGCATTGCGAGCCCTGTGTGCCTGTGGAGTGTTTTGATGAAAAAGACTGTTGCTATTGTTTGGCGCTAAAATCCGCCATTTTGCCGCCATATTCGCGCCCTCAGGCGCTGGAGAAGAAGGTGGGCGGACCTGAAAAAGCGCGCAAAGTCTTGGACACGCCCCCAACCTGCACCCCAAACTGCATAGCAATCTGCGTCGCAAACCGCATCGCAAACTGCATAGCAATCTGCTTTGCAAACCGCATCGCGAACTGCATAGCAAACCGCATCGCAAACTGCATAGCAATCTGCATCACAATCCGCATAGCAAACTGCATCACAATCTGCATTGCAATCCGCATCGCAAATTGCATCGCAAAATAGAGCTGCAGGTCCTGCGACAGGAAGTGAACGCTCTGACATCAGAGCGCCTGCGACGAAGGTCCTGTTCCCACTGCGGTGCCTGTGAAGTAGCAGCATCTGAAACCGGTAGGCTCCGTTTAACCAAGGGGGCGCTAAGATGTCACAACAACCGGCTGACAGTGCGGCCCCAGCCGGAGTCCCCAATCCCGCACCGTCTGGTATTGTAGCGCCAGATGGGGGCGCAGGCCCTGCACCCAGTCCGGTAGTCCCGATCATGCCACTAACGCTCCCATATATGCCTGGGGCGAAATGGCTTCCCCAATACAGCGGTGAGCCAGGCACATTAGCAGGCTTCAAGCGGAAGTTATGCAGCATCCTAGAAATGTACTCCATGCCTGAGAGACAAAAAGCTGCTGTGCTAATAGGGCAGCTAACTGGCGCTGCTGAGAGGGAAGTGGAGACTTGGGATACCGTTGATCAGGAGTCGGTACCTGCGATCTTCCTTAAGCTGCATGCCATATTTGAAGACCGCACAGAAACAGATCTCCGGATGGCCTTCTATCACTGTTCACAACAGCCAGGTGACAGCATCCGGGACTACGCTTGCCGACTACAGGGAGCCCTGAGAGCCCTCAAGCAAATTAACAATTTAAATGCTATCGACGAGAATAGAATGCTGAAAGAACAATTTATACAGGGATTGAGATCCCCAGAGGAACGCAGAACTGTAAATTGGTGGACTTTAGATCATCCGGATGCTACCTTTGATGCCCTAAAGGACATGGCAATAAAAGGGCTGCGGCCCCTGGGCAAACCTGAGGTGGCCACCCAACATCATCAGGCTGAAGTCACTCTGGAACCGGCAGTAACCCCCTGTTCCCCGCTAGTGGCAGAAACCAAAACGCAGGTGACACCTCCTAGTGAATTGGACTGTCTGCGCTCAGAGGTGCGCCAGCTGACTAAAAATCTGGCCGCTGTGATGAGTGCCCTACAGCTGCGGAAAGAAGAGGAAGGGAAGATCTTGTTAGCTGACTGCCCAGAGGACGTTCCGTGGATGCACCGGAGAAGAAAGAAGACGTCGCCCCCCCGGAGGAGGACAACGCCACCCCAGGAGCAACCTCTGATCAACACCCTCCTCGTCGAGAGATCATCTGTTACCGCTGCAACCGGAAAGGTCATCTGTCTACACAGTGTCCTTTAAACGGGCAGAACCTGGGTCCAAGGGCCAACACCCAGGAGAATACCCGTCAGGCCCCCTAGACTGGAACCGCAGGTATGTGGGCGGGCGACCCTACCTGTCTATTATTCTAGATGGTATTGCTGTTCCAGCATTGTTAGACACTGGGTCCCAGGTGACCCTAATACCTGATGCTCTATATACCAAGTACTGGTCAATGGACAGTCTTAAACCTCCGAGCCTTGACTTTACTGTGTATGCTTCGAATGGTCTTCCTGTAGAAGTACTCGGAACAAAATGTGTAGATGTAAAGGTGGGCAGAGAGGAGTTGAAGGACCAAGGGCTTCTGGTAGTAAAGACTGTAAATGAGGAGAACGGTTTAAATATCATTTTGGGTACTAACATTATCGGTAATTGTTTGGGAGAAGTTGTGTTCTTACTCCAACAGCTCGCTGAGATTGCCCGACCAAGGCAGAGAGGAGTAATCCAAAGAGAGATCCGGGCCCTGGTGTGTCAGCAGCAAGCGAAGCTTACCGACGGCGAAATTGGTAATGTACGGGTCACTGACTCGGATCCTATTGTGATACCCCCAATGAGTGAAATGATCATTTGGTGCAGGGCAGCCATAGGTCTGAGAGGACAGAATTACCAAGCTGTAGTAGAACCCCACCATTCAGAACATAGACCTACACTTATGACTGCTAGAGGAGTAGTAGAGGTGGTGAATGGAAGAGTACCGGTACGGCTTCTCAATTGGGGAGATGATGAGGTAAACTTACCCCGTTATGCAACCATTGCTAAACTACATGCTGTCGACAATAATTCTATTCTCCCGGCTGAGTCCTTAGACTCCTGTCAAATAGAGGAGGACAATGACCAGCAACCCAGGTGGCGGAATGGTGTCAGCAACTCCATGTTGGGACGGACACCACTCCCGCTCACCAGAAGCAAGGGGTATTACGGGTGGTGCAAGAGTACGCCCAAGTGTTTAGCAAAAATCCACTTGATTTTGGGACAATTAAGGGAGTACAACATCATATCCCTACTGGCAGTCATCCTCCCATCAAAGAGCGGTATAGGCCCATACCTCCAGCTCATTATCAGAAGGCTAAAGAAATGTTGAATGATATGAAGAAAGCTGGGGTGATAAGGGATAGTTGTAGTCCCTGGGCAGCCCCTCTAGTTCTGGTTAAAAAGAAAGATGGTAGTATGAGAATGTGTGTGGATTACAGGCAGGTGAACCGCATAACACACAAGGATGCATACCCGTTACCGCGCATAGAGGAATCATTAGCTGCTCTGAAAACGGCTAACTACTTTTCTACCCTTGATCTGACTAGTGGTTACTGGCAAGTGGCTGTGGCTGAGGAGGATCGTGAGAAAACGGCTTTCACCACCCAATGGGGCTCTGTGAGTTCGACAGAATGCCGTTTGGGCTCAGTAGTGCCCCAGGAACATTTCAGAGAGTGATGGAAAACTGTCTGGGACATCTCAATTTTGAAACCGTGCTGCTATACCTAGACGACGTCATCGTGTATTCCAAGACTTATGAGGACCATCTGAAGCACCTGGCAGAAGTATTCGAGTCCCTGTCCAGGTACGGGATGAAATTAAAACCCTCAAAATGCCATCTACTCAAACAGAAGGTACAATACTTGGGGCACATCGTCAGTTCGGAAGGAGTAGCGCCGGACCCAGAGAAAGTCACTGCCATCCAGAAGTGGCCGGAGCCGAAGAACCTTAAGGAAGTGCGACAGTTCCTGGGACTAACGGGTTACTACAGGAGATTCGTGAAAGATTACACGAAGAAGGCAGCTCCTTTACAGGACCTCCTAGTAGGACAATCCCTAAAGAGCAGAAACCCTCCTTTCAATTGGGGTAAAGAACAGGCTGAAGCATTCCAAAAGATGAAAGAGATCCTGACAGGTGATGAGATCTTAACCTATCCTGATTACAGCCAACCGTTCCTGTTGTACACCGACGCCAGTAATGAAGGTTTGGGAGCAGTTCTCAGTCAGAAGCAGAATGGCCAAGAAAAAGTCATCGCTTATGCTAGCAGAAAACTCAGGCCAACTGAAAGGAATCCGGAAAATTATAGCAGCTTCAAGCTGGAGTTTCTGGCGCTGGTCTGGGCCATTACTGAAAGATTTAAGCACTATTTGGCCTCCAATAAGTTCACGGCATACACAGACAACAACCCGTTAACGCACCTGGAAACCGCCAAGCTGGGTGCCATGGAGCAGCGATGGATGGCTCGGTTGTCCAATTATCAGTTTACTATCAAGTACCGGGCAGGTCGAAAGAATGCTAATGCTGATGCGTTGTCCCGAATGCCGCATGACTCTGATACGGAAGAAGAATCGGACGACCTGGAAGAAATTGAGCTACCTGCGTTCCATCGAAATGGGGTAGTCCACGAGCATCGAGTCCACAGAAAGCAGTATGGTGCAACATTAAATCCTTTACCCCATCATAGCTGGAAAGAGACTCAGGACAGTGATCCAGTGGTCAGCCGCATCAAGGAGTTGTTAAGACAGGAAGGCTCCTCTCTGGAAAAGGATGCACCTATGTCAGCCAAGCTCCTGTGGAACGAGAAAAGCAGGTTGTTCCTATACCGTGAGAAGTTGTGCAGGAGATACGTCAACCCAGAACCCATGAGATGGTCTGGCAAATCGTGGTCCCCAAGGCAGACGTCCCAATGGTGTTGGAAGCATACCACGATCAAGCAGGACACTTTGGCTGGAGAAAGCTGGAGACCCTGTTGAGATGCCGGTTCTATTGGGTAGGGATGCGCAGCTCCATCGAGAGGTGGTGTCGGAACTGTGGACCCTGTGGTCTCAGAAGAAAGGACTACGGTAGTCAGAAGGCACCCCTGCAACCTATCCGGACGACTCGTCCCCTGGAGATTGTGGCCCTGGACCACGTCAAACTGTCGCCGAGTAGATCTGGATACTCATACGCCTTGACCATGGTGGACCATTACTCCAGATTTCTGGTGGTTGTTCCAGTGAAGGACCAGACCGCGGTGACGGCAGCGAAGACCTTTCAAGCAAGTTTCTGCAGACCGCATGGGTATCCGGAGCAAGTCTTAACCGATCAGGGACCTGCTTTTGAAGCCGATTTATTCAAGGAATTCTGTCACATGTACGGGTGCAAGAAAATAAGAACAACACCATATCACCCTCAAACCAACGGTCTTTGTGAAAAGATGAACCATATTGTCCTTGACTTGTTGAGATCCATACCGTTGGAAGACAGGAATCGATGGCCGGATTTACTACCTGATTTGGTTGATTTGTACAACCATATACCTGTAAGCTCAACTAACTGCACTCCAGCCTATCTTATGAGAGCAAGGCCCGGAAAACTACCAATGGATTTAGAACTTGGAGTGGTAGAACCGGAGGCAGACGACGCTGTGGAAAACTGGGACGTCAATCGGCAAGAGCAATACAGAAGAGTACAAGTCTGCGTGGAGGAAAGTCTCAATAAGGTACGGGAGAAACAGGAAGATGTTTACAACCGAAATGCTCCTGCCAAGCCTTTGATGCCTGGAGAGGTAGTATTAAAAAGGAAAAGGAAGATGCACAAATTGGATAATCAGTGGGAGCAAGAACCCTACGTCATACAAGATTCTAAATATGACAACAGAAAAGTTTGTGTCGTCAGTAAGGACGGAGGAAGAACAACAATCACTGTGTCCAGAGATCATTTGAAATTGTGTCCAGAACACTTAAAGCGTTGTGAAAAGAACCCTGTCCTCAATCAAGGAGAAAGAAAGGAAGAGGTCCTACACACAGATCTGGGAGATTTTCCTGCGGATTGGCCCCGACTGGGAGATGCTGTGATAATTCCAGTGTTGCAGTTTTATCAGCCACAAGAGGAAGTTTTACCTCCAGTTGTGCCTGTGGTGCCAGTTGAGCCCGCTCAGGAGTTACCCATCCCAGCAACACCTCAACCTGTGGAACCTCAAGATGGATCATCAGAAGCAGCGCCCCATACTATGGGATCCCCTGGTGCAGCTGACTCACACCGCCCAGCCATCAGTACGCTTGCCAGATCCATAGAAAGGTTAAGGCAGTTCTATAGTTTGCCGTTACGCAGTGCAGACAGATCGCAACTTGATATACCTGAAACTACACCACGTAGATCAGAGAGAATCACAAAAGGGAAATTACCCATTAGATATCAGCAGTGATTATAACGAATTCATGTGAATATTGTAAAAAGTCTATATATATATATGTGTTTTTCCCTATTATGTCTTCGTTTAACAATGGACTCAGAGGCTGAGGACTGAGCCAGCCCAAAAACTGTATCCTGTAAATAGTTGCACTTTGTGCCTTTTTAATGGTTTCACATGAAACCTTGACTTACCTCTGAACCAAAAACCCGTGTGGTGTGGCACTGAGTGAGGTCTGCATTTGGATGTCCTGCAGCCCACCCAGGACCTACGTTGAAGGTTTGGTGCGGGTCCTTCACAAGTATACCGTATATTTATTGAATGCTATTTAATACTTGTATTTTTCTATAATGTTTGCAACGTTCAAGATATCCTCACCTCCCGGATGGGACGAACCAATGTTAATTGTTTAATATTTTCATGCATAAACAAAACTGTCTCTTTATATTTTACAGCCCGGGAGTGCTGTCGTTTACCATGGGGGAATGTGTAGCCCTGGTACACAATACCAGGAGGATGAGTGGAGAGGTAACAGTTAAGGTCTCTTCATGACATCATGTACACTTCTGACACACCCAGCAGGGGTGTGGAAGGGAGTGATTTTCTAGTCAGTCAGTTTCCTGTCCTTGGACAGAGTAGACGTGTCCAGTTTGAGCCTGTCATCAGTTCAGAACGTGGAGGCTGGTACAGGTGGTCTAATTCACCTTAGTCTAGTCAGAGCTGTGCCCCACTGGAAGAAAGACTGAACTAGCTATTAAGAGTTGAGCAAATCGAAGGGCAAAGTGGAAGATTATTGGAAAAGTGCGTTTGGCTTGGAAAAGTCCTGCACATTGCAACCGGTCACTGGGGACCGAAGAATCACTATTGTTACAAGCATAGTGAGAGAAAACCAGAGATTTACCGGACCCTAGGTCGCGGCAAACAAGCCCCTTATAGTCAGTACGTAACTGGGGTCAGGGGAAGTGAAGACTTTGAGTCTCTGCAGGACAAAATAAGAATTCAGCTCCCTCATAGAAAGGCTCCTAACACTAAACTGACCGGGCAGAACAGCTTTGGATAAGCTGGAATCATAGAGGGGACTACGCTTCAGGCTGGTCGTACTCATCTTCATTGGACAGTAAAGGAGGCCCCTAACTTGCTTAGCTGTTGCCTCAAAGCTCATCCTCCATTAACCCCATCAGCCTCCCTGGGACCTGCTTGAACATCTTACAAGTAAAGGTATGGAAAGACGCTGACCGTGTGAGACTGAGTTATTATTGCATGCCTGCACAATCCCTACCTAACTCTCGATCTGAGGGACCAGTCCCACCTGTAGGGGACCCGACATCTAGCTGCATCACCATCCCCTCAGAGATCTACAGCAGCGCTGGTATAAATTACCAGAATACTACAGGTGGCGTCACGAACTGTATATAAATCTATCCCCTGTAAATACATCCCCAACATACGCCAGACCGCCAGGGCCACAGACCGAGCCACAGCTACCTGTGACAATCCCATAGACTTCTACGGGCTCGGCTCTGAGTACCCCATTGCCCTGGTAACCCACAATTGTGGTGGCGGGTCGACACATATACAGGACCCGCGCTCCTCCATTATATGCACATACTCCACGGTCTCCTCCTGACAGGCTCCACGTTACACTATACACCGTCTATACAGGACCCGCGCTCCTCCATTATCTGCACATACTCCACGGTCTCCTCCTGACAAGCTCCAGGATACACTATACACCGTCTATACAGGACCCGCCCTCCTCCATTATCTGCACATACTCCACGGTCTCCTCCTGACAGGCTCCAGGATACACTATACACCGTCTATACAGGACCCGCGCTCCTCCATTATCTGCACATACTCCACGGTCTCCTCCTGACAATCTCCAGGATACACTATACACCGTCTATACAGGACCCGCGCTCCTCCATTATCTACACATACTCCATGGTCTCCTCCTGACAAGCTCCAGGATACACTATACACCGTCTATACAGGACCCGTGTTCCTCCATTATCTGCACATACTCCACGGTCTCCTCCTGACAAGCTCCAGGATACACTATACACCGTCTATACAGGACCCGCGCTCCTCCATTATCTGCACATACTCCACGGTCTCCTCCTGACAGGCTCCAGGATACACTATACACCGTCTATACAGGACCGCGCTCCTCCATTATCTGCACATACTCCACGGTCTCCTCCTGACAAGCTCCAGGATACACTATACACCGTCTATACAGGACCCGGCTCCTCCATTATCTGCACATACTCCACGGTCTCCTCCTGACAGGCTCCAGGTTACACTATACACCGTCTATACAGACCGCGCTCCTCCATTATCTGCACATACTCCACGGTCTCCTCCTGACAAGCTCCAGGATACACTATACACCGTCTATACAGGACCGCGCTCCTCCATTATCTGCACATACTCCACGGTCTCCTCCTGACAGCTCCAGGATACACTATACACCGTCTATACAGGACCCGCGCTCCCATTATCTGCACATACTCCACGGTCTCCTCCTGACAAGCTCCAGGATACACTATACACCGTCTATACAGGACCCGCGTCCTCCATTATCTGCACATACTCCACGGTCTCCTGACAGGCTCCAGGATACACTATACACCGTCTATACAGGACCCGCGCTCCTCCATTATCTGCACATACTCCACGGTCTCCTCCTGACAAGCTCCAGGATACACTATACACCGTCTATACAGGACCGCGCTCCTCCATTATCTGCACATACTCCACGGTCTCCTCCTGACAAGCTCCAGGATACACTATACACCGTCTATACAGGACCCGCGCTCCTCCATTATCTGCACATACTCCACGGTCTCCTCCTGACAAGCTCCAGGATACACTATACACCGTCTATACAGGACCCGCGCTCCTCCATTATCTGCACATACTCCACGGTCTCCTCCTGACAAGCTCCAGGATACACTATACACCGTCTATACAGGACCGCGCTCCTCCATTATCTGCACATACTCCACGGTCTCCTCCTGACAAGGCTCCAGGATACACTATACACCGTCTATACAGGACCCGCGCTCCTCCATTATCTGCACATACTCCACGGTCTCCTCCTGACAGGCTCCAGGATACACTATACACCGTCTATACAGGACCCGCGCTCCTCCATTATCTGCACATACTCCACGGTCTCCTCCTGACAAGCTCCAGGATACACTATACACCGTCTATACAGGACCCGCGCTCCTCCATTATCTGCACATACTCCACGGTCTCCTCCTGACAGCTCCAGGATACACTATACACCGTCTATACAGGACCCGCGCTCCTCCATTATCTGCACATACTCCACGGTCTCCTCCTGACAGGCTCCAGGATACACTATACACCGTCTATACAGGACCGCGCTCCTCCATTATCTGCACATACTCCACGGTCTCCTCCTGACAGGCTCCAGGATACACTATACACCGTCTATACAGGACCCGCGCTCCCCATTATCTGCACATACTCAGGTCTCTGAACGGTACACTATACGTCTTCAGCCCTCCATTCTCAATACTCGTTCCTGACACAGGTACACATAACTTACACGTCTTGTCAGGTCCCGCGCCTCTACATCTCAGCGCTCCATATTAATATCACTCTCTCCCAACCAGGATACACACGTCTATAGACGCGCTCCTATTGCCATCCACGGCTCCTGACCTCAGGTACTAACGTTTCGCGGTCCATCTTACTCCCCTGAACCTCTCTGCAGTAGGTACTACACCTCTCAGCGGCTCTCATTATTCAACTCGCCTCTAACTCGTATAACGTAGACCCCTATGAACCCTCTCTACACCCGGTAAACGTACGGGCTCCTTCTAATCACCTGATCCATACCTATACCCAAAGGCGCGCTCTATGCACACCCTCCTCGCATCGTCCTTACACTCTAACGCCCGTCCCTTTCGCTCCCCTCGACAGCCACATACACGTTATACGACGCCTCCTCCTTATCTCATACTCGTCTCTGACACTCAGAACAACGTTATAGCCGGCTCATTCCATCCAGGTCTTGAACCCAGATACACTATAAGCTCAGACCCTCCTATCTCCATACTCCACGGTTCTCCTGAAGCTCAGGATACAACACGTCATCAGACCTCTCTATCTACATACTCCACGTCCTCTGACACCCAGGTACAATACCCGTTTAGACCGCTCTCCATTATCTGACATCCGTCTCTGTCCAGGATACCTTACACGTTTACGGACCTCCTCCATACTCACATATCCACGTTCTCCTAAAGTCCAGGATACACTATACACCGTCTTCAGCCCGCTCTCCTTATCACATCCCGGTTCTCTGACAAGCTCGGTACATTACACCGTCTATACAGCGGTCCCCATATTCACATACTCCACGGCTCTGAAGCTCCGATACAAACACCGTCTATACAGACCGCTCCTTATCAAATCACGGTCTCCCTGACACTCCAGTACCTATACACCTCATACGACCGGCTCCCCATTATCTCACATCCGGTTCTACAGCGGTATTACACGTATACAGACGGCCCCATTATCTGCAATACTCCCGCTCCGACAGCCAGTCACAACGTAACAACCCGCTCTCCATATGCCATATCCCGGTCCAAGCTCGTACATCCCTATACAGGACCGCTCCTCATTATCAAACTCCACGGTCTCTCTGACAGCCCAGTACATATACACTCTATACAGGACCGGCTCCCATTATTGCCAACTCCCGGTCTCCTCCGACAGCCCAGGATACACTATACACCTATACGGACCCGCCCATTCTGCACATACTCCAGTCTCTGACAGCTCAGATACATTACACGTCATACAGACCGCGCTCCTCCATTATCTGCACAACTCCGGTTCTCCTGACAACTCCAGGAACACTAACGTATCAGGACCCTCCCCTTATCTCACAACTCCAGTCTCTCCTGAAAGCTCCAGGATACACTATACACCGTCTAACAGGACCGCTCCTCATATTGCACTACCACGTCTCCTCCTGAAGCTCGGATACACTATACACGTTTACAGACCGCGCCTCATATCTGCACACCACGTCCCCTACGCTCGACACTATACACGTATACGACCGCTCCTATTCACACTCCAGTCCTCTGACACTCAGAATAACCGTTAACAGGACCGTCCCATTACTAACTCACGCTCCGACATCCAGTACCTAACACGTATAAGACCCTCCTTATTATCGGTTCCTACAACCCATACATACAGCTACGACGCGCCCCATATCTCACAACTCCCTCTACAGCTCCAGATAAATAACCGTTACACCGCTCCTCTATCTACATACCTCTCCTACAGCTCCAGATCACACTCTAAGACCGTCCCATTATCTCACCTCACGGCTCCTACACCCAGTACAACACGCACAGCCGCCCCCCATTCCTCCCATACTCACACTCTCCGTCACGCTCCTGACACTCATACACTTATACACCGTCTCATACAGACCCCGGCTCTCCTATACTGCACATACACCTCTCTACGACGGCTCCCGATACACATACCACGGTCTATACAAGCCCGGTCTTCCCCATTATACGACACTCCGTCTCCTCCTGACAAGCTCCAGGTACCTTGACAGCTCATAGACTCCCTCTATTCAGACCCGCTCTCTATCGCACTCCCTCTCCACAAGCTCCAGGATACACTATAACGTCTATACAGGACCCGCGCTCCTATACTGCACATCTCTCCCGACAGTCCAGATCCTTAACTCTATAAGACCCGCTATCATATCGCCTCCTCCAGTCTCCCCTAACTCCGTACCTATACACGCTATAGGAACCACTCCATATCACACTCCAGGACCCGACAGCTCCATAATATACACCTCTAAGGCCTCCTCCCTCGCATACTCACACCTCTGACAGGTAACAACCGCTACCGCTCCTCCATTCTGCACATACTCCACGGTCTCCTCCTGACAGTCCAGGATACACTATACACCGTCTATACAGGACCCCGCTCCCCATTATTGCACATACTCCACGGTTCCTCCTGACAAGCTCCAGGTTACACTATACACGTCTATAAGGACCGCCTCCTCCATTACCACATACTCCACGGTCTCCTCCACACGGTACCATACACCTTATAGACCCGCTCCATATCTGCCTCCTTACGGCCACTCCACAGCCCCTACACACCCTTACAGGACCTCCATTACCACTTACGGCCCCTGCCTCCAATTACAATCACGTCTTCAGGACGCGCCCCATATCCCATACCCACGCCCTCCTACATGTCGTACACTCACGTCCTATACAGACCCGGCTCCATTATCTCAAACTCCACGGTCCCCGCTCCATACAATACCCTATACGGACCCCCGCCTCCCATTACGCACATACCACGGTCTCTCGACGCTCCAGGATACACATACCCGATCCCACCGCTCAGCTCCAGTACATACACCCTTACAGGCCCGGATCCTATACACTCATCAGGCCCGCGCTCCCAATTCACAACTCCGTCTCCGACAGGCTCCGTACCTATAACGTTTACAGACCCCGCTCCTCCAATGCACATACCCGGTCCTCTACACTCAGGTAACTACCGCTATAGCCCCGTCCTCCATTATCTGCACACTCCACGTCTCCTGACAACTCAGTACACTATACACCGCTCTCCAGACCGCTCCCATGTCTCCTCTCCACTTCCTAACTCAGATACACTAACCGTTCAACGGCCTCCATTATCTGCACA
>JARQOD010010190.1:0-28286 GCA_033576555.1 Oophaga sylvatica | reverse complement strand
CCCTTTTCGTGAGGTCAGCAGCCCCAGGTATAAGTCTGACAGTGAGCCCCCCTTTCTCAGTCCTTGCTGTGATGTCCTGACTAAGAGATCTGCAAATGAACTATGACGTGTGGCTCCTCCCCCCCAGCCTGGCTTGCCTGTAAATGATCTAACTATCATGTGAGTCTTTCATTCTTAATCCCGTTTATTTTATAACTGCATTTGTACATAACTATATTGCCTCAGTTTGTTCCATCTTTTTTTATATTGTATAAGCACTGCCTTTTTTTAAGGAATAAACCTATAAATTTATTAGTTTGTTTCTCCTGCTCTATAAACGAATTTGCACGTGCCTGAAGCACTACGCTACTGTTTTGGGGTTGCTACGGACCCTCTTGATAAATTGTTCAGTAAGAAAAACCGTAGCTGGTGGCAGCTTAAAAGAAGGGGGTGTTAAGTGTTGACATATGGGGTGGCGTTGGCAGTGACGGAGCGGGTATTATAAGTGTATTACCCGGCTGCGGCTCGGAGTAATTATAATTCCCTCACTGCAGCGTGCCCAATAGCCAGCACACATCCAAGTGACCCGTCTGGCGACTGATTATCCTAGGTGCAGTTCCCTGACTGACCTGAGGGTAAGGGGGGCGCCAGAGAGCTGCAAGTTCCTAAGTGGAAGTGGGATAATTATAAATCCCTGCAGTTTACCGGGTCGGACGGCAGCAGCCGTCGTGTGTGTGCACCGTTTCATCACATATTGGTGGCAGAGCGGTGGGATTATAGAGCATTAGTGATCTGGTTTGAGCAATCATTCCATTCACTAAAAAACTTGCACGGTTCTTCAGCGACCCTGCAGCTAAAGTTTTGGAGAACAGACTCAGTGTTTATTAGTCCTGAGACAATTGTGTGTACTTGCGGTTACCCCTCCCTTCTCTGTGTTTTTCTATCCTATCTTTTATTTGGCAACCATGGCTACGAGGGGATACGACTGGTATAATCGGAATAGCAAGGAAGCTCTTCTTGCCATGTGCGAGTGGAGGGAGATTGTCCCCATGGCCCAAACTAAGGCCGAAGTGATCCAGGCCCTGATGGCATGGGACCACGCTTGGAGCGAGGAGGGCGCAGGAGCCGGCCCAAGCCAAGTCGGTGCCGCAGGAGCCGAGGCCCAACCCCTGACTGCTTACACCCAGGGCGGGATGGACCCTTACCTGCAGGCGGCCCTGGAGGGACTCCCCACCGATGTGATGATACTGGAGCTTCATTTCTTGTGCTGTTTCCAGAATGTTCCCCATAGTACTACAACCCCCACCGTTTGCAAGCACAGGGCAAAGTTACCCCTCCCTCCTTTTCTCTGCAGCTCATGCTTCCCTTCCCCCCTCCCAACCTGCAGTCAAGCTCAGTGTAACCTGAGCTACCAGTGCTGGAAGTTTTGCCGCTTCACCGCAGGGGTCCTCCATTGTCTGCACATGTGCTTTCTTCCTGTAGCAGCCATTTTGGAGAATTCATTCTGTTTTGGTTATCACACGGTGGGAGCGTTCGCTAGAAACACGAAAGTACTGTTGTGAAACATGCGCCTGACAGGCATCGTTCCCGTGGTACTGGTGAACCCGTAACTCCAACAGAACCCGAGAAATGGAATTCTCGGATTCCCCATGGACTAGCTCAGCCAAGTTTGGACTCATTTGAACTGTCATTTTAAAGTAAGATCATTGATAGGTCTGCCGTTATTCTGCTAGGTTCACAGGACGAGGGATGGACCTTATGATATTTCAGAGCTCAAATCATACACTTCTGTCCCGGGGAGGTGGCCAGAGAAACCCTCCCCTTTTCGTGAGGTCAGCAGTCCCAGGTATAAGTCTGGCAGTGAGCCCCCCTTGTTTAGTCCTTGCTGTGATGTCCTGACTAAGAGATCTGCAAATGAACTATGACGTGTGGCTCCTTCCCCCAGCCTGGCTTGCCTGTAAATGATCTAACTATCATGTGAGTCTTTCATTCTTAATCCCGTTTATTTTATAACTGCATTTGTACATAACTATATTGCCTCAGTTTGTTCCATCTTTTTTTTATATTGTATAAACACTGCCTTTTTTTTTAAGGAATAAACCTATAAATTTATTAGTTTGTTTCTCCTGCTCTATAAACGAATTTGCACGTGCCTGAAGCACTACGCTACTGTTTTGGGGTTGCTACGGACCCTCTTGATAAATTGTTCAGTAAGAAAAACCGTAGCTGGTGGCAGCTTAAAAGAAGGGGGTGTTAAGTGTTGACATATGGGGTGGCGTTGGCAGTGACGGAGCGGGTATTATAAGTGTATTACCCGGCTGCGGCTCGGAGTAATTATAATTCCCTCACTGCAGCGTACCCAATAGCCAGCACACATCCAAGTGACCCGTCTGGCGACTGATTATCCTAGGTGCAGTTCCCTGACTGACCTGAGGGTAAGGGGGGCGCCAGAGAGCTGCAAGTTCCTAAGTGGAAGTGGGATAATTATAAATCCCTGCAGTTTACCGGGTCGGACGGCAGCAGCCGTCGTGTGTGTGCACCGTTTCATCACATATTGGTGGCAGCGGTGGGATCACAAGCCGTGATACCCCGGGCTACCGTGTGGCGGACCGTGTGCCTGTTCATCACAACCGACGACCGGGAGGAGCACCTGAAGCTGATCCAGCAATACCAGCAGGAGGCCCGAGCCGAGCGCCAAGCCCAGCGGGAGGCTGAGAGAGCCCAGCGGGAGGCTGAGAGAGCCCAGCGGGAGGCTGAGAGAGCCGAGCGGGAAGCTCAGAGAGCCCATGAACTGGAGCTGCTCAGACAAGGGGCAATGCCCTCCACAGCCCAGAGCAGTGTGCCCAGCAGCGCTCAGAGTCCCAAGCCCCGGCCGGAGCACTTTCCCATGATGGAAAAGGACGGAGACTTGGACACTTTTCTGCGGGCCTTTGAGAAAGTCTGCAGACAGTACCGGCTGCCTGACAACCAATGGGCCAGGTACTTGACCCCCGGGCTAAAGGGCAAAGCTCTGGAGGCATTTGCTTCACTCACGCCGGATCAAGATGACAACTATCAGGCCATCAAGCAGGCCCTGATCGCCAAGTACCAGCTAACCCCTGAGGTATACCGAAAGAAGTTCCGGAACCTCCAAAGTGGCCCACACGACAGTTATAGCGATGTGGTGCAAGGACTCAGGAACCACTTTGACCAGTGGATCCATGGACTGTCAGTTGACACCTTTGAGAACCTGAGGGACCTGATGATCAAAGACCAGTTCCTGCATCTGTGCCCAGCTGAGGTCCGACAGTTCATCCTGGACCGAGAACCGGAGGACGCGGTCAGAACAGCACGGATCGCCGACAGCTATGAGGCCAACCGGAAAACCGAGGTGCGGAAGCCCGTCACCACCCGCTGGGGAGGGGGTAAGCCTGCAACCAGCCCCAGTGCCCCTGCCAGCCGTCCCTCTGGAGGCACTATCCCCTTTGCCAGCGCCAGGCCTACATCAGACCCCCGCCAGTGTTTCTCCTGTAAAGGACTGGTCACATCAGCGCCACCTGTCCGGAGAGGCAGAAGAACCCCCCAGCCAAGGCCTTCGGGCCCAACGCCTCTGTTCTTTTGGTGGGTGGTGTGGTGGGGAGGGTTGATGACAACGTGCAGCCCGTCCGCGTGGGGGCCTGTCTTGCTACAGGCCTCAAGGACACCGGGGCTTAACGAACCCTCATCCGACCCGAACTGGCGGCCCCTGAAGAGTTGATTCCGGGGAAAACCTTAACTGTCACAGGGATTGGGGGCGTCCACTACCCCTTGCCGATAGCCCGAGTTTTCATTGACTGGGGTGCCGGGAGCGGGGTGAAGGAAGTGGGGGTGTCCGAAAACCTGCCCACTGATGTTTTATTGGGGACGGATCTGGGGAGGATGGTGGCGTACTATGTCCCTGACACCCCTTCCCAATCTGATGATAAGGTTAACGTTAACCATGATGTTGATGTTGGGGGCGTGGCCTGAGGGAGATGTGATCAGACGCGTGCAGCAGGAGCTCCCGCTGGATATATGACAGTTTGATAGATTGCAGCCACTATTTAGCTGTTAAATTCACATTCCTTGGAGGGTGTTGACCCTGACCACAGGCTCTGTAAATCAGGAGTGCACAAGCAAATGGCTGGGAAGAAAGGAAGCAAAAGGCCAGCAGGCCAGTCCGAGAAGAAGGCACAAGATGGCGCCGGTGGAGAAGATGTATTGATGGCGGGCCCGGAGGAAGATGGGGGAATCCCCAGCAGGTCAGATGCAGTGTCTAAACTGTGGAGGTTCGCCAGGCTGGAGGAAGATAAGCGGTGTCCGGCAAGTGCAGGTAGAGGTCAGAGGGGGCTTGCGGGGAGTGCAGAGGAGCCAGAGGAATCTGGTGTGGAGGATGGTGAGGAGAGTGACTGTGAAAGCCGGGAGGAAGACCAAGGAACTATGAAATGGGAGAGAGGTGAGATGGAGGAATGTAAGCGGCAAGTGGGGGGGATGGTGATCCAGAGGAGCCCACATTAAAAGACTTGTTCAAGCTGGCAATGCACTCTCACACTACTATTACTGAGGTGGCAGCACAGCTTGGGGTCCTGCAGGCCAGCATGTCTAAGTTACAGCACTCCATGCATGTCACTAAGGAGAGGATGGGGGAAGCTGAGAAACGTATTAGCACTGTGGAAGATACTATTGCAAAATCTGACAAGCAGCATCAGCGTATGGCCACTGCAATGTCAGCTGTGCAGGCAAAGACTGATGACCTAGAGAATAGGTCAAGACGTAATAATGTGCGGATTATTGGGGTGCCGGAAAAAACGGAAGGCTCTGCACCCACCGAGTTCTTTGAACAGTGGCTGATGAACACTATTGGCCAGAACAACCTGTCCCGTTTATATGCCGTGGAAAGAGCTCACCGTGTCCCCGCATTCCCCCTCCCCCCTGGCCTCCTCCAAGACAAGTGCTTGTCAAGGTTCTGCATTATCGGGACAGGGATGCTATTCTTCGCTTTTCCAAGAATCATCCAGACCTGAAAATCAACGGCTCCAGGATTTCCATTTACCCGGACTTCTCTATGGAGGTTCAAAAGCAGAGGGCCAAATTCGTTGACATTAAGAAGAGGTTGAGAGCCCTGGGTGTGCCGTACTCAATGATATATCCGGCTAAACTGAGAGTGGTAGACGGGGACACTGTCCATTTCTTCCCGGATGCAAAGGAGGCCCTTAACTGGATGGACAGCAACGAGACGCGTCTCAACAAGGCAAATTCTAAGGACTCCGCTGGCTGACTGAGCTGACTTGTCCTTTAATCGGGACGGGTCTTGTCCTTTAATCGGGACCGGATCTTACATATATCCGCTCTTCCCTCCTGAATACCTTTTTCTCAGGAGGAAGACCCTCCCTCTCATTTTGGGAAATAATCTTGCTGTGCATTGGAGGGGAGGGAGAAATTTTCCTACCTTTTTCTAGTTCATGTGTTCTGGACATGTTAAATGTATTTAACAGAAAGCTAAATGTGAATGTTTTATGGTTAACTGTTGAGTATTGTTTGGCTGCAATCACTAGCCATATGCTACTCCCAGAGTTTGGGGAGTAAAGCGGGTTTGCTTCGGTGAAGTGGATACTCTGAATCGGATAAAGTACGCCCTCTCCTCCGTGACACCTGGAGGAGATGGAAAGCTTGAGTTGGGTGAAGTTGGGGTATTGTGTGAGGGGGGGTGGAGGGTGGGGAGGGAGGGGGGAATGTTAAACTATTGTCTATGTCACACAGGTTCGAGGGGAGACAGCCTTACTAATTCACAAATGAGGAAATGGATGACACGGTATTTGGGGTTGCAGGGTAATGGCGGATAAAATAAAAATAATAAGTTGGAACGTTAGAGGGTTGGCGTCCGGAGTAAAAAGACAGGCAATGTTTACTTTCTTGCTTGATGCCAAACCTGCAGTCATATGCTTGCAAGAAACCCACTTGATAAAGAGTAGAACGCATCTTCTTAAAAAAAGATGGCTGCAGGCGGGGTATCATGCAACATATTCCAATACTCACGGGGGGTCAGTGTTCTTGTTCGCACAGGTATACCTTTTGAACAGTTTAAAGTGATTATAGACCCGCTGGGACGGTTCGTATGCTTGCTATGTAAATTGTCTGGTATACTGATGCTACTGATCTCGATATATATCCCTCCGCCGTATTGTGGGAAAGTGCTGCACAAGGTCATGGAGGTAGTGGGCGATTTCCCGGGGGTTCCCTTTCTGATAATTGGTGACTTCAACAATGTTCCTGATGCCCATTGGGACAGAGGTGGTCGGGAGGCACTGACACTGGGTGGTAATTGCACCCCCTTTGGGGCGGTTCTGAAGGAGACTGCACTAATAGACATATGGAGAACCCATCACCCCGGAACTTATAAGTACTCCTGCTTCTCTCCTGCCTCTGCCTCGCTGTCCAGGATTGATCTGGCCCTGGGGAATGGTCCGATGTTAAGTCTAGTGGGTGAGGTAACTTATTTGGCTAGAACTCTGTCGGATCACTCGCCTATGTGTGTGGTGCTTCAGGGGCAGGGCTCTGAGTTTTCCAGGAGACCCCTGTGGAGGCTAAATCCGTTCTGGCTCCAGCTGATTGATCTGGACGGCCATGTGGGGGATGACCTGGCAGAGTTCTTTAAAATTAATATGGGCTCGGCTTCGGTATTGATGGTATGGGAAGCCATGAAGGCTTACTTCAGAGGGTTGTGCATTAAAAACATATCGCAAGTTAAAACCGAAACGGGCAGGAGAGACCAGGAGTTGATTAGGTCATTAGAGGGAGCAGAGGCGGCACTAATTGAGGAGCAAACCCCTGAGGCCCGAGAACGTTTGAGATCAGCGCAGAGAGAGGTTTGTAATATGACTATGAAAACTGCGGAGAGGAAAAGGCTGTTCTGCACGATTAAGTTTTTCGAGGAGGGAGAGAGAGCGGGTCACCTTCTGTCCAGGGTGGTGGCGGCCCAAAGGGAATCGGCGTATATCACTAAATTAAAGGGGAAAGACGGATGTGAGCATACAGGCAGTAGGGCCATACTGGAGGTAATGATGGGATTTTACTCAAATCTGTACCAGTCACATGTGCAGCCATCGGAGGAGGAAATTGATAACTTTTTAGTGGGGGTGCAGCTTCCACGACTCTCACTGGCGGAGCAGAGGCTTCTTGAGGAGCCCTTTGATATGGAGGAACTTGAGGCCGCTCTGGCCTCTGTACCTAGTGACAAGGCCCCAGGGGGGGACGGTATCCCAGGAGAAGTCTACAAAAATACAAAGAGGTGTTGCTTCCCAAGTTGATGGAGGTTTACACTGCGAGTTTGGCGGGGGGAGAGCTGCCCCGGTCCATGCGAGAGGCGATAATTGTTGTCCTACCAAAGCAGGGAAAAGATTTGACGGACCCAGCTTCATATCGTCCGATCTCTTTGTTGACCACTGACATTAAGTTATTGGCCAAAATGCTGGCGAACCGACTTAACAAGGTCATCGAATCCCTAATTCACCAAGACCAGTCAGGGTTTATGCCCAATAAATCCACAGCTATAAATCTCCGGCGATTATACTTAAACATGCAGGCGAGGGCGGATAATGTGGGACAGAGAGTAATAGTTTCCCTGGATGCCGCTAAGGCGTTCGACAGTGTGGAGTGGAGGTATTTGTGGGCGGTAATGAAACCATGGGATTTGGTGATCTGTTTGTGGGTTGGGTACGTTTGCTATATACATCCCCTAGTGCTAAAATACGGGTTAATGGTCTGCTGTCTGAGAGTTTCTCCCTACATAGGGGAACGAGGCAGGGGTGCCCCCTGTCCCCCCTGCTGTTTGCGATCGCTGTAGAACCGTTAGCTGCAAAGATACGTGGTACCACGATATTCGGGGATTCCAATATGGCTCCCACGTAGAGAAAGTGGCCTTTATGCGGATGATGTGCTGCTGTTTCTGGCTGACCCGAGCGACTCCCTAAGTTCGGCTATGGCAGTTATTAGTAAATTGGCTCTATTTCTGGACTGACTATCAACTGGGATAAATCCGTGTTGCTTCCCGTGGACTCTGCTGCTCCCCTAGCGCTAGATCCTGGGACCCCTTTGAGGGTGGTTAGTGAGTTTAAATATTTGGGCATTGTGATCTCTGCTAAATTGGAGGAATATGAACGGCTCAATCTTACCCCCTTATCAATAAGTTTCAACAAAAAATTGCAGCGTGGAAGAAACTATTCCTGTCTGTGGCGGGTAGAGCAAATTTATTAAAAATGATCCTCATGCCCCAACTCCTATATATACTCCATAATACGCCTGTCTGGTTGGCGCAAAATAAATTCTACCGGATTGATTCTCTTTTCCGGGACTTGATCTGGAAGGGTAGTAGGGCACGCATTAAACTTGAACATCTACAGAGGTCAAAAGAGGAGGGGGGCCTGGCAATCCCGAACCCGTGGGTTTATTATGTGTCATCCCAATGTCAGCATATGGTGGGGTGGGGGGAGCCTACCCAATCTACGTCGGCTGGGAAGCTCATTGAGTTTATAGTGGGCAGAGGTCCTTGCTTGCTAGTTTAGAGGCTGGTAGGTTCCGGGTGAACCCTAGAAGGCTCCCGACGATCGCTATGGTGGACAAGATTTGGCAAAGAGTTAGACAATGGAGGGGCATTACGGAGCTCACGCGCTTCTCGTCGGTTTGGTTTGACCCGAGACTGGGGGAGTTAATGCGTCTGAGGGGATTTGCTCAATGGAGAAGGGTCGGGATATGGTTTGTGTCACAGCTGTTGGTTGGCGGCATGCTTAAGACTTTTGAGGAGATCAGGGAGGAGTTCCCTCTGAGTCAATCCCTCTTTTTTCAATATTTGCAGCTGCGGCATGCAATCAATCGACAGCTTAAAACATCAAGAATAGTGGTGCAATCAGATGCGATGGTGAATCTTATAGGGTCACTAAGGGGCACTAAGGGTTTCATCTCCCTCGTATATAGGTGTCAAGATCCGTCTGGGTTGGAGCCGATGTTACTGCAAACACTAGGGAGAAGCAGAGGCAGGTAGCGTAGTCAGATGGCAGCCGGAGGTCGGTCACCAGGAGAGCAGTGTTTGTAGCAATGGATTCAGGGGTAAGCTGGAGGGATTTTATAAGGAACCATTGTATGGGGCAGGATACGGTTATAGTGGGAGCGAGGTCGGGTACACAGGAGAGCAGTGTTTGTAGCAATGGATCAGGCGGAGAGCGTAGTCAGAAGGCAGGCCGAGTCGGGTTCACAGGGAGCAGTGTTTGAAGCAATGGATCAGGCGGAGAGCGTAGTCAGAAGGCAGGCCGAGGTCGGTTCACAGGAGAGCAGTGTTTGTAGCAATGGATCAGGCGGAGAGCGTAGTCAGAAGGCAGGCCGAGGTCGGTTCACAGGAGAGCAGTGTTTGTAGCAATGGATCAGCAGGAAACGCTTGACTAAAGGCTTGGAGCTCAATAATCTCGCAATGACACACCCACAGGGCCAGGTTTATATAGGGTGTGTAATTGGCAATCAGAGGCCAATCAAAAGAGCACTAGGTGTAGCCAATCAGGAAGAACAGTCAATGGTATCTGGGTTCAGCAAGGAACTTGCAGCCAGCAGAATAGCTCAGATGGTAGAGCTGCTGGCCAGTGGACAAGAGGTACTGGGTTCGACTCCTGACAGTACTCCCCTCCTTCCAGGATGGCCTCTGGACATCTCAGGAGCTGGCTTATCGGGTACCTCTGATGAAAGGCTCTTGTTAGTCTAGGAGCATGGACGTTGTCCTTGGTTCCCATGAATTTTCCTCTGGTCCGTAACCCTTCCACTGCACCAGATACTGCAGTTTACCTCTGAATTTTCGGGAGTCCAGAATCTTATCCACAATGTATTCTTCTTCACCACGGATCCTTTCTGGTGGAGGAGGTGGCTGAATTCTTCCTGGAAACGGGTTTTCACAGAAGGGTTTGAGCAAGGATATGTGAAACACTGGATGAATCTTTAGATTGTTGGGAAGTTCCAAACGAAAAGCAACCTGGTTAATTTTTGCAGAAATTTGAAAAGGTCCAATGAATTTCTGACCCAATTTGGAGGATGGCACATGTGTCTTAAGGTTTTTAGTGGACAGCCAAACTTTGTCTCCAACCTGAAGAGCAGGGGCACTCTCCGATGTTTATCTGCTGCTTCCTTATATACTTCCTGGGTCTTGAGTAATATCTCTGATAATTCCTTCTGGGATTCCTGTAATTTTGCAAGCCTGTCATTTACAGCAGGAATGGGAGTGTTCACTGGCAGATTAGGGATAAATACTGGATGTACTCCATAATTAGCAAAAAATGGGGTTTGAGATGTAGCGCTATGTATGGAGTTGTTGTAGGCAAACTCTGCTGTTGGTAAATAGTCCACCCAGTCATCCTGAAGATAGGAAATGAAGCAACGGAGGTATTGCTCCAAAGTCTGGTTCGTTCTCTCCGTCTGGCCATTGGACTGAGGATGGAAAGCGGTAGAAAGATTCACCGTGACTCCCAAGGCTGTACAGAAACTCTTCCAAAATTTTGACGTAAACTGAACGCCTCTGTCAGACACCACGCTGTCAGGAATTCCATGTAACCTGAATACCTCTTTGATTATCAGTTCTGCAGTTTTTTCAGCAGTAGGAATTCCTTCAGTTGGAATAAAGTGGGCCATTTTTGTGAGTCGGTCCACTATGACAAGGATGACGGTCATCTGTTTGGAAGGGGGTAGTTCCACAATAAAATCCATGGAAATAGATCCCCAAGGCCTGGATGGAACTGGAAGTGGTTGCAAGAGTCCTAGAGGAGACGATCGTGGGGTCTTGTTTCGTGCGCACGTTAAACAGGTTGAAACATATTTCCTCACGTCCTTCCTACAATTAGGCCACCAAAAGAAACGAAGTAGTAAGTCTTGTGTTTTTGCAACTCCAGGATGTCCTGCCAGTTTAGAATCATGGACATTTTTGAGGACTTCAAGGCGAGAAGATTCAGGTACATATATTTTGTGTTTCTGCATCCAAAACCCCTCTTTGAATGAAAGATCGACGTCTTCCGAAGGATGGTTAAGGAAAGAGTCCTCTTGATATCCATCTTTAATTCTATTACATAGTCCTCTAGAGTGCAATATTCCCAAAAAATTTTTAGGGCCTAGAATTGTATCGTCATTACTAGACCTCTCCTGAGGTTCCGAACACATCCTGGACAGGGCGTCAGCCTTGCCATTTCTTGAACCAGGCCGGTAAGAAATTATAAAATTGAATCTTGAGAAAAATAAGGCCCATCGTGCTTGTCTTGCAGACAATCTTTTTGCTGTACGGAGGAATTCAAGATTCTTGTGGTCCATGAGGACAGTCACAGGGTGATTGGCACCTTCCAGAAGATGTCTCCACTCGGAGAAGGCAACTTTAATGGCTAACAGTTCTTTATTACCGATGTCGTAGTTCTTTTCTGCAGATGACATGGTGTGGGAAAGAAACGCACATGGGTGAAGTTGCATTTTGTCCCCAACTCGCTGAGACAGAATGGCTCCCACTGCAGAGTCCGAGGCGTCCACTTCGACAGTAAATGGCAATTCAGGATTTGGGTGTACTAACAATGGAGCAGACGTAAAAAGAGTTTTCAATTTGTCAAAAGCCTCCTGTGCCGCCGGAGACCAGAAAAATGCTTTGGTCTTTTTTGTTAGTGTAGTAATTGGTAGTATGATCCGTGAAAAGTTCTTTATAAATTTTCGGTAAAAATTTGCAAATCCTATGAAACGCTGGACGTCTTTTAAATTTCTTGGAACAGGCCAGTCCACTACAGCATTGATTTTGCCGGGATCCATGCTCAGACCTTCTGGGGAGATGATATATCCCAGAAATTGGATACTGGTTTGTTCAAACTCACATTTTTCAAGTTTAATGTAAAGATGGTTCTCCTGTAGTCGTTCCAAGACTAACTGGACGTGCCTGCGATGCTCTTCCAAGGTGTCTGAAAATATAAGAATGTCATCGAGATAAGCCACAACGAATTGGTCCAAGAAATCTCGAAATACATCATTAATAAAATGTTGAAAGGTGGCTGGGGCATTGCTAAGACCAAAGGTCATAACCAGAGATTCAAAATGTCCATATCTCGTTCTGAAGGCGGTCTTCCACTCATCTCCTGGGCGAATCCGTATGAGGTTGTAAGCCCCTCTAAGATCCAGCTTCGTAAAGATTTTCGCAGAACGGAGTCTCTCAAATAGTTCAGGAATCAAGGGTAGCGGGTAGCGATTCTTGACAGTGATATTATTCATCTCTCTGTAGTCAATACATGGCCGCAGAGTGGAGTCTTTCTTTTCAACAAAGAACAGGGGTGCCCCAGCTGGAGATGTGGAAGGTCGAATAAAGCCTTTCTCTAAATTTTCATCCAGGAACTTTCTTAATACCTTCAATTCAGGTTCGGAAAGATTGTAAATCCGTCCAAATGGAATGGTTGCTCCTGGCAGCAATTCAATGGGACAGTCGTAAGGACGGTGAGGAGGTAATTGATCTGCTTTCTTCTTACTGCAGACATCAGAGAACTGCTGATATTGAGGTGGTAGTTTCTCTTCCTTCTCATGCGAAATCTCAGAGATTTGGACTTGTTGGAGAACAGGGGGTTCCTTATGACAATTATTCTTACAGTAGTCAGATGGAAAGGTGATGGTCCTTGATGCCCAGTTGATAGAAGGGTTATGGACTGAAAACCAGGGGATCCCTAGAATAACCGGAAATTTCGGAGATGAGATAAGGTGGAAACTGACAGCTTCATGATGATCCGGTTCGATACAAATCTCCAGTTCGATTGTCTCATGCGTGACAGGTCCAGAAGACAAGGGTGATCCATCCACCGTTTCCATTTCAATTGGTGTGGATTTGGTCCTACTGGAAATATTATTATCACGTGTAAATTTTAAGTCCATAAAATTCCCTCCTGCTCCCGAATCCAACAGGGCAGAGCATTGTATTTTTTGGGTGCCCATTACAACCTGAATGGGGATTACAAAATGAGATGATGTAGTATGTATTTTGTCTATTTCTGGCGTTACTGATGAGATAGTCTGCAAGATGGAATCCGACTGCTGAGAAAGGTCCATATTGCTGGCAGACCTGTTGTTGGTAAAGGCTATAGTCCTTTTGTTAGGACAGTTGATGGCATAGTGTCCAGGGTCCCCACAATAGAGGCAGAGATGTTCTGCACGTCGCCTCTCCTTCTCCTGTGCAGAGAGTGGTCTTCGGATGACGTCGATCTGCATCGGTTCAGACACGCCTTGCGTCTTTTCTTGGTGGTCCGATGCTGAAAATGAGAAGCCAGGGCTATTCCCAAGTGCTCGCAGTCTCTCCTTTCTCCTTTCAGTAAGTCTCTGGTCAATCCGGATACATAGTTGAATAAAGTCCTCCAACTGGTCAGGGGTCTCAACCCTGGCAAGCTCGTCTTTCACTGGTTCTGATAACCCTCGTCGAATTGACTTCTCTGGGCCGCTGGATTCCAGGTGGTGTCGGCCACCCAGCGACGGAACTCCGATGTGTATTCCGCAACAGAGCGACGTCCTTGGCGCAAATTATGTAATTTGGTTTCTGCTGTGGCACAGCAGTTTGGGTCATCAAAAACTTGATTCATAGCTGCGGTGAAGGCTTCCAGGTCATTAAGGAGGTCATAGTCCTTTTCTACATAAGGTGAAGCCCAAGCAAGAGCTTCATCCGTCAGGAGATTTATCATGAAAAAAACTTTCTTCCACTGGTAAAGGGAGCAGGTTGCATCTGGAAGTATATGCGGCATTGATTGAGGAATCCTCGGTACTGCTTGCGATCCCCACTGAACTTTGCAGGCAGCGGCAGCCGCGCGTTTGATTCGGACCCTGAATTGCGCACGTCCAGAAGTTGTTTTTGTAGCTCAATTACTTCCTGTTGTATCGCCGTGAAATCAGTTTGTAACTTGGAATATTTTCCTTGAGAGTCAGTACAAAAACTTTGAAGCTCCGTAACTTGCCGTCTCAGGGTGTTCACAGCGGACTCCATTTTGGCGCGAGATTATTCTGTCAAGATCCCGTCTGGGTTGGAGCCGATGTTACTGCAAACACTAGGGAAAGCAGAGGCAGGTAGCGTAGTCAGATGGCAGCCGGAGGTCGGTACACAGGAGAGCAGTGTTTGTAGCAATGGATCAGGCGGATAACGTAGTCAGGTGGCAGCCGTAGGTCGGTACACAGGAAAGGCAGTTCGGTAACAGAGGAGCAGGCAGATAACGTAGTCAGGTGGCAGCCGGAGGTCGGTACACAGGAGAGCAGTGTTTGTAGCAATGGATCAGGCGGAGAGCGTAGTCAGAAGGCAGGCCGAGGTCGGTTCACAGGAGAGCAGTGTTTGTAGCAATGGATCAGGCGGAGAGCGTAGTCAGAAGGCAGGCCGAGGTCGGTTCACAGGAGAGCAGTGTTTGTAGCAATGGATCAGCAGGAAACGCTTGACTAAAGGCTTGGAGCTCAATAATCTCGCAATGACACACCCACAGGGCCAGGTTTATATAGGGTGTGTAATTGGCAATCAGAGGCCCAATCAAAAGAGCACTAGGTGTAGCCAATCAGGAAGAACAGTCAATGGTATCTGGGTTCAGCAAGGAACTTTGCAGCCAGCAGAATAGCTCAGATGGTAGAGCTGCTGGCCAGTGGACAAGAGGTACTGGGTTCGACTCCTGACAATAGGGGTTTTTGGATTCATTCCTGGTACGGCACCCGGCTAAGTCCAGAGAAAAATGGGAAGAGGATGTGGGACCAATCTCAGACTCTCAGTGGGAGAGCGTATTACAATTCATCCCCAAGTCTCTATGAGTGAAGCCAGGAGAGTCTCACAACTCTACCTAACACATAGGGTATACAGGACTCCGGTCTGGATGAAGAGGGCGGGCCTGAGGAGGGATTCCTGCTGTCCGCTGCTGCTCTGAGGATGGGGCAGATCTCCTACATATGATGTGGTCCTGCCCTGCCCTACAGAACTTTTGGGTACAAACACTTAATTTGACACAGGAGGTAATGGGAGTGGATCTTATAAGGAACCCGCTGACGTGTGTATTGGGGTGCATGGAGGATATCGCAGTTGATGAGTGGGGAAAGCTGACCATAGCCAGAATCCTATATGCTGCCAGAAAGCTCATTGCGGCCCACTGGTTAGATGACAAAGCGCCAGTTAGACAAGAACTGATTAATAAGGTTAACTTTATTGTTATGATGGAACAGAACATATATGCGAAAAGAGGTCAACACATGCAGTTTGAGAATGTGTGGGGTGGCTGGATAGAGCACCCGGGCCTGGCTTCGGAGGCTCTTATGAGAGAAAGAATGCGTCTGCCTACGCGCCCTTGACCCTCTGAGTTGGTACTTTAAACAGGGATCGTAAGGGGTTGTCTCGAAAAAAAGGATTCAAAATGTGACATGGTGTGTGATATGTGCAATGATTTAAAGGGACGGGGTTAGGGGGGAGGGGGGGAGGGTAGGGGACTTAGGATGTAAGAATAGTTATATTGCCTGTCAAGTTGAATACGGTTTATATTATATGCTAAAGTTAAATGTACTGTCAAAGTTTCATGCTGACAATTTTTAAATAAAAATCATCTGATTTAAAAAAAAAAAACCATGATGTTGATGTTGATGATGATGGGAAACTGATTGTGTTACCTGCTAATGCTTTGCAAAGTGATGATGCAACTGATAACCTTTCTTTCCCTAGGACTGATGTTGATAGTGATGTATCTGTGCCATCTGAATCTGTTAACCCTTTCTCTGAAGTGGTAGATGTGTCCACAGGTACAGGAGCGTTCAGTCCCGTCGCTCTGCGGAGTGAGACGGCTGAGGAACCCCTAGCAGGAGCAAGCGACAGTGCTCAGGGAAATGGGGAGGTGCATGGGAACCGGGAGGAAGGTGACGCCATGACACTGACCAGTGCCACCGAGGAAGGTAACTGGCCCATAAGTAGCACTGCTCCTGAAGTGTTGGGGGTGGATGGGGAGGTAGAAGCCCATAGCAGCGCAGGCTGATGGGTCTATAGAAATCCCCGGGGAGACTGCATATGTAGCTGCTGTCACCCGCAGTCAGAGTGCCCGGATCGCAGGTAGCACCCTACCATCTGGACCCTCCTCCGCTACAGGAGAGACTGAACCAGAGTTGGACCCAGAGCCGTCCCAGAGGGTCCCAGTGAGGAAGGAACCCTGACGTCACTTCTGGCTGCCTCCAGCCAGGAGTTCCAGGCCGCTCTGCACTCAGATGCGAGCCTGGAGAACTTGAGGCACCTCGCCGAGACGCCCACCTCCGTGACTGATAAGGAGAGGGTGTTCTGGGAACGAGGAAGGTTGTACCGGGAGACAGTACCCGGAGATTCCCAAAAGGAGTGGTTGAGGGAAAAACAGCTGGTCGTCCCGCACCAGTTCCGAGGTGAGTTGTTGAGGATTGCCCATGAGATTCCACTCGCTGGACACTTGGGGATCAGCAAAACGAAGGCACGGCTGTCTCAACACTTCTATTGGCCCAAGATGGGGACAGATGTGACTAACTACTGCCGCTCCTGTATCACCTGTCAAAGAGTGGGGAAGGCGGGGCCTGCTCTTAAGGCTCCCCTGATCCCGTTGCCAGTGATAGAGGAGCCTTTCCAGAGGATCGCGGTGGACATTGTGGGCCCGCTGGCCGACCCCAGCAGCTCTGGAAAGCAATACATCCTTACTGTGGTAGACTACGCTACCCGGTACCCGGAGGCAGTAGCTCTGTCCTCAACTAGGGCAGATAAGGTGGCGGATGCACTGGTGACCATCTTTTCACGGGTAGGATTTCCCAGGGAGATGCTTACCGATCAAGGGACCCAATCTATGTCTCGCCTAATGAAGGCTCTCTGCAGCAAAATGCAGGTGACGCATATGGTATCGAGTGCGTATCACCCACAGACCAATGGTTTGTGTGAGCGCTTTAACGGTACCCTCAAACAGATGCTCCGCATGCTGGTTGAGACCCAGGGACGCGATTGGGAGCGGTACCTCCCACACCTGCTATTTGCCTACAGAGAAGTCCCGCAGGCCTCGACGGGGTTCTCCCCCTTCGAGCTCCTGTATGGTAGCCGAGTCCGGGACCCCTTGGGTTGATAAGAGAATCCTGGGAAGATGAGCCAAACCCCACGGAAGGGTCCATCGTGGATTATGTCATGCGCTTCCGCGACAAGATGCAGACCTTGACGCAGTTGGTGCATGACAACATGACGCAGGCTCAGGCTGACCAGAAGCACTGGTACGACCAGAACGCCCGGGAGCGGACCTACCAGGTGGGTCAAAAGGTGTGGGTGCTGGTCCCCGTACCAAAGGATAAGCTTCAGGCAGCCTGGGAAGGCCCGTACGTCGTACACCAACGGCTCAACCCAGTCACCTACGTGGTCACGCTTGACCACACTCGGGGTAGGCGCAAGGCCTTTCACGTCAACATGATGAAGGCCCATCACGAACGTGAAGCCTGCGTCCTACCGGTCTGCAATCTGCCCGAGGACGGGAAGAGGATCCCCTCCGGGACATGCTGGCCCAAGCCCAGGCCAATGGGTCCATTGAGGACATGGAGGTAAATGCCTCGCTAACCGTCTCCCAGCGGTTGCAGTTGCTGACCACTCTGGAACCCTTCCGGGCCGAGTTCACAAACCGACCCGGAAGGACCAAGTTGGCGGTCCACGAGGTGGACACCGGGAATCGCGCCCCGTTACGGCGGACACCTTATCGATCTCTGTGGAAGTGCAGCAGATTATGCGCCAGGAGATCCAGGAGATGTTGCAGCTGGGGTGATCCAGCCGTCCAAAAGCGCGTGGGCCTCACCTGTAGTTCTCGTGCCCAAAAGGGATCGGACCACCCGGTTCTGCGTGGACTACAGGGGCTCAACGCCATCACTACCTCTGATGCGCACCCAATGCCACGCATCGAGGATCTGCTGGAGCGGTTGGCGAATGCCAAGTACATATCCATCATGGATTTAAGCCGGGGATACTGGCAGATTCCCCTGAGCCCTGAGGCGCAGGAGAAATCCGCCATTATCACCCCTTTTGGACTGTACGAGTCCACGGTCATGCCTTTCGGCATGAAGAATGCCCCTGCCACTTTCCAGCGGATGGTCAACCACCTGCTTCAGGGACTGGAGGAGTACGCTGTGGCGTACCTGACGACATTGCCGTCTTCAGTTCCACCTGGGAGGAACACCTTCAGCATCTCCAGGAGGTGCTCAAGCGTATTCACCAGCAGGTCTGACCATCAAGCCGGGAAAATGCCAGATGGGCATGAGGGAGGTCCACTACCTGGGGCACCGGGTAGGCGGGGGTTCCATGAGTCCAGAGCTCAAGAAAGTGGATGCGATCGTGTCGTGGCCCACCCCCAGGACCAAAAAGCAGGTGAAGTCCTTCCTGGGCACTGCAGTGTACTATAGGCGTTTCGTACCGAACTATAGCGCCATTGCAAAACCCTTGACGGACCTCACCAAGGGCGGTCTACCCCAAACAGTCAACTTAACAGATGGCTGTGAGGCGGCATTCCGAGCTTTGAAAACAGCCCTGTGCAGTCGGCCCTTCCTGGTACAGACTGACGCCAGCGAATTTGGCCTCGGTGCTGTACTCAGCCAGGTTGATTCGGGAACCAGGAGCACCCCGTGTTGTACCTGAGCCGGAAACTTCTGCCAAGGGAAGTGGCATACTCCACCATCGAGAAGGAGTGCCTGGCCATGGTCTGGGCACTGCAACGTTTGCAGCCCTACCTGTACGGGCGCACCTTCAAGGTGGTCACCGACCACAACCCTCTGAGCTGGCTGCACACAGTGTCCGGAACCAATGGTAGGTTGCTCCGCTGGAGCCTTGCCCTACAGCAGTATGATTTTGCCGTACAACACAAGAAAGGCAGCGAACATGGGAATGCTGATGGGTTATCACGACGTGGCGAACCCGCTGAGGTGCGCATGTCGGATTACCGACAGGTCATGCCTCCGTAGCGCCCTCTAAAGGGGGGAGGTGTGATGATACTGGAGCTCCATGTCTTGTGCTGTTGCTAGAACTACAGTCCTCATCCTGCTTTGTACTGACAGCCCACGGAGCCAAGTTTCCCCCCTCCCTCTCTCATGCTTCCCATCAACCCCCTCCCAGCCTGCACTCAGGCAGTGTAATGTGAGCTGCCAGTGCTAGAGTTTTCCCGCTTCACAGCGGGGGCCCATTGTCAGCAACATGTGCTGTCCCTACCCTAGCAGCCATTTTGGAGACTTCATTCTGTTTTGGTTATAACACGGTGGGGATTTGCATCAGAAACACGAAAGTTACTGTTTTGAAGCTTGTGTCCATGGGTGTGATGAGTGCTGTGCTGGAATTGCTGTCCTCATCTTTTTTTGTACTGCTGAAAGCCCACCAAGCAAAGCCCCCTCCTTCTCTCTGCAGCTCTCATACTTCTCACCAACCCCCAGCCTGCACTCAGGCAGTGTAATGTGAGCTGCCAGTGCTGGAAGTTTTCCCGCTTCACCGCAGGGTCCCCCATTGTCAGCACATGTGCTGCTCCTACACTAGCAGCCATTTTGGAGACTGCATTCTGTTTTGGTTAATAACACGGTGGGAGCGTCCGCTAGAAACACGAAAGTACTGTTGTGAAACATGCGCCTGACAGGCAACGGTCTCGTGGTACTGGTAAACCCGTAACTCCAACAGAACCCGAGAAATGGAATTCTCGGATGCCCTATAAACTAGCCCACCCGCGTGTGGGCTCATTTGAACTGTCATTTCAAAGTAAGATCATTGATAGGTCTGCCATTCTTCTGCGAGGTTCTCAGGATGAGTTATGCTCCTGATAATCTTTCAGAACTCCAACCATACCCTTCAGCAAGAGGAGGACCCTGGTAACTCCACCCCGTTTATGAGGTCACGGCCACAGGTCTATAAGGCAGGGGCCAGGTATTCTGCCGGAGATCTGCCCTGGACACCAGACTTATAGCAGCTCTGTGATGCATTGTGATGTGTCTCCCTCCCCCGACCACATGGCTTGCCTACTATGATCTAAGAACTGTAAGTTGATCTTCCTTATGTTAACCCCTTTTATTTTCTAATTGTCTTGTACATAACTATATTGCCTCAGCTTGTTACATCTTTTTATATTGTATAAGCACTGCCTGTCTTTTTAAGGAATAAACCTATAAATTTATTAGTTTGTCTCTCCTGCTCTATAAACGAATTTGCACGTGCCTGAAGCACTATGCCACTGTTTTGGGGTTGCTACGGACCCTCTTGATAAATTGTTCATCAAAAGCCGTAGCTGGTGGCAGCTAAAAGGAAGGGGTGTAAAGTGTTAATCTATTGGGTGACGCTGGCAGTGACGGAGCGGGGTTTATAAGGGTACTGCCTGGCTGCAGCCAGGAGTAATTATAATTCCCTCACTGCAGCGTGCCCAATAGCCAGCACACATCCAAGTGACCCGTCTGGCGACCAATTATCCTAGGTGCAGCTCCCTGACTGACCTGAGGGTAAGGGGGGCGCCAGAGAGCTGCAAGTTCCTAAGTGGAAGTGGGATAATTAAAAATCCCTGCAGTTTACTGGGTCGGACGGCAGCAGCCGTCGTGTGTGTGCACCGTTTCATCACAATGGGCATCGTTCCCGTGGTACTGGTGAACCCGTAACTCCAACAGAACCCGAGAAATGGAATTCTCGGATTCCCCATGGACTAGCTCAGCCAAGTTTGGACTCATTTGAACTGTCATTTTAAAGTAAGATCATTGATAGGTCTGCCGTTATTCTGCTAGGCTCACAGGACGAGTTATGGTCCTTATGACTTTCAGAGCTCAAATCATACACTTCTGTCCCTGGGAGGTGGCCAGAAAAACCCTCCCCTTTTCGTGAGGTCAGCAGCCCCAGGTATAAGTCTGACAGTGAGCCCCCCTTTCTCAGTCCTTGCTGTGATGTCCTGACTAAGAGATCTGCAAATGAACTATGACGTGTGGCTCCTCCCCCCCAGCCTGGCTTGCCTGTAAATGATCTAACTATCATGTGAGTCTTTCATTCTTAATCCCGTTTATTTTATAACTGCATTTGTACATAACTATATTGCCTCAGTTTGTTCCATCTTTTTTTATATTGTATAAGCACTGCCTTTTTTTAAGGAATAAACCTATAAATTTATTAGTTTGTTTCTCCTGCTCTATAAACGAATTTGCACGTGCCTGAAGCACTACGCTACTGTTTTGGGGTTGCTACGGACCCTCTTGATAAATTGTTCAGTAAGAAAAACCGTAGCTGGTGGCAGCTTAAAAGAAGGGGGTGTTAAGTGTTGACATATGGGGTGGCGCTGGCAGTGACGGAGCGGGTGTTATAAGTGTATTACCCGGCTGCGGCTCGGAGTAATTATAATTCCCTCACTGCAGCGTGCCCAATAGCCAGCACACATCCAAGTGACCCGTCTGGCGACTGATTATCCTAGGTGCAGTTCCCTGACTGACCTGAGGGTAAGGGGGGCGCCAGAGAGCTGCAAGTTCCTAAGTGGAAGTGGGATAATTATAAATCCCTGCAGTTTACCGGGTCGGACGGCTGCAGCCGTCGTGTGTGTGCACCGTTTCATCACACCAATGATCGGCTCCAGGTTGATCACAGACAGTCTCACGTTACCAATGATCGGTCCCAGGATGATCACAGACAGTCTCACGTTACTAATGATCGGCTCCAGGATGATCACAGACAGTCTCACGTTACCAATGATCGGCTCCAGGATGATCACAGACAGTCTCACGTTACCTATGATCGGGTCCAGGATGATCACAGACAGTCTCATGTTACCAATGATCGGGTCCAGGATGATCACAGACAGTCTCACGTTACCAATGATCGGCTCCAGGATGATCACAGACAGTCTCACGTTACCTATGATCGGCTCCAGGATGATCACAGACCGTCTCACGTTACCAGTGATCGGCTCCAGGATGATCACGACAGTCTCACGTTACCATGATCGCCCCCAGGATATCACAGACAGTCTCACGTTACCATGATCGCTCCAGGATGATCACAGACAGTCTCACGTTACCAATGATCGCCTCCAGGATGATCACAGACAGTCTCACGTTACCAGTGATCGGCCCCAGGATGATCACAGACAGTCTCACGTTACCAATGATCGCTCCAGGATATCACAGACAGTCTCACGTTACCAATGATCGGCCCAGGATGATCACAGACAGTCTCACGTTACCAATGATCGGCCCCAGGATGATCACAGACAGTCTCACGTTACCAATGATCGGCCCCAGGATGATCACAGACAGTCTCACGTTACCAATGATCGGCTCCAGGATGATCACAGACAGTCTCACGTTACCAATGATCGGCTCCAGGATGATCACAGACAGTCTCACGTTACCAATGATCGGCTCCAGGATGATCACAGACAGTCTCACGTTACCAATGATCGGCTCCAGGATGATCACAGACAGTCTTATGTTACCAATGATCGGCTGCAGGATGATCACAGTCTCACGTTACCAATGATCGGCTCCAGGATGATCACAGACAGTCTCACGTTACCAATGATCGGCCCCAGGATGATCACAGACAGTCTCACGTTACTAATGATCGGCTCCAGGATGATCACAGTCTCATGTTATCAATGATCGGCTCCAGGATGATCACAGACAGTCTCACGTTACCAATGATCGGCTCCAGGACGATCACAGACAGTCTCACGTTACCAATGATCGGCTCCAGGATGATCACAGACAGTCTCACGTTACCAATGATCGGCTCCAGGATGATCACAGACAGTCTCACGTTACCAATGATCGGCTCCAGGATGATCACAGACAGTCTCACGTTACCAATGATCAGCTCCAGGATGATCACAGACAGTCTCACGTTACCAATGATCGGCTCCAGGATGATCTGTCATGTGTGCATCGCCACGAAGATCGTCGCGGTTGCACATTCTGACTTCTCACAGCTGAGTTGCTGTTTCTTTGTGTTTGGCAGTTAGGGAGTTAATTCTGTCTGTGCTCAGTTCTGGGACTGGGTGCAGTATCTCCCGGCTGCAATTAATTATTTGTTGATTGGTTTCCTTTAAATCTCTGGTTGTCTGTGTTGGGAGTTGCCAGTTAAATTCTTCATGCAGACCACAGATAGGATTGTATCTGTATAGACTTAAGTTAAAGAGCTCCTTAGTTGTTTTAAGCTCACCTTGCTTAGAGTTTAATATCCCAGATCATTTATGTTCCTTCTGTGTTTGAGTGTGTATGCAAGTCTGTGTTTTCTCCAGTCTGTCTTATATGTCTAATCTGTGTATTTAGCAGAGATCAGCCCATATCCCTTTGGTGGTAGTCAGGATCCTTCTTAGGACTGATTACAGGGTTCAGGGACTGATAGGAGACAGGGTTAGGCTGGAGACTTGGACCTCTGAACCATTATCAGTACCTCCAAGGTGAGGGATTAGTTAGGACCCCAGTTTAGGGTCAGGTTAGACCCCCGGTCCTCCTCTTTCCTGTGACAGTGTATCAAGTCCTCAAGATTAACCCTGAGTTCAACGGATATCGTGTCAGGTAAATCTATTCTATATTTACATGCTGATGTTGCTAATCTATATGTTGTATAGAGTGTTGTTCTTTTAAGAATAGTTTACTGACATCGTACACATATCATAAGACCGCGTGACATTTTCACTGGCCCATAAAATTATTCCCAGTTGCCATGGATCCAGTAGCCCAGCTGGCTCTGCAGTTGCAGGGATTATCCATGGAGCTGACGGACATTAAGTCCAAAGTTTTGTCTCCCTCGGAGCAAACCAGATTTGAACCTAAAGTAGCTCTCCCGGACAGGTTCACTGGTGGGCGAGACAAATTTTTTACCTTCAGGGAAGCATGTAAATTGTATTTTCGGCTTCGGCCTCGATCATCAGGGAGTGAAGAGCAGAGAGTGGGAATTGTTATCTCGCTCCTACAAGGGGACCCTCAATCCTGGGCCTTCTCCCTTCCTCCGGGATCCCCGGCTCTACAGTCAGTAGATCATTTTTTACTGCCCTGGGTTTAGTATATGATGACCCAGATCGGGTCTCTCTTGCTGAGACAAAATTACGTAAGATACAGCAGGGAGATCGTCCGGCGGAGGAATTTGCTTCTGAGTTCCGTAGATGGGCCACAGATACTCAGTGGAATGACCCAGCTCTTAGAAGCCCGTTTTGTCATGGGCTTTCTGACAAATTAAAGGACGTTTTGGCTCAGTATGATTCTCCTCCATCACTGGAGGCTGCTATGGCCCTAGCTATCCGTACTGATAGACGGCTCCGGGAGAGGTGCGAGGTAACTCCGCCCCCTGTTGTTACTCCACCTACTACTAAAGTCCCTTATGTTGAGGTTCCCCTTGTCTGTTCGGAGGAGCCTATGCAGTTGGGAGGGACATCATTTCGTAGGAGGGGATTGGCGGTACGCCGCAGGACTAGAAGGTGTTTCTTCTGTGGGAAAGAGGGACATTTTGTTGAGGGATGTCCATCCCGTGCCTTGTTGAGCAAAAAGTCGCCGGAAAACTGTTAATCCCAGGTTGTGTGGTGGACGACAACCTGGGAGTATGTATTTCGTCCGCTAGTTCTTCTCAGTTCCTTGTACCAGTGGAGGTGGTGGTTGGTACGAGAGTGGAGAGATTTTCTGTTCTTCTTGATAGTGGGTCCGGGGCTAATCTGGTTGACGCTCAGTTTGCTCAGGCTCAAGGTATGCATCTGAGTGTATTGGTCAAACCGATCCCTATATTCTCCATTGACGCCAGGCCTCTCGGCCAAGGTAGCTTTGTTCATGAGGTTCATAACATTGACCTTCGGGTAGGGGCAATACATAGGGAACTATTATCTTGTTATGTGTTGGAGGGTCTACCTACTCCTATTGTGTTGGGACTTCCTTGGTTGGTTAAACATAACCCTGTGATTAATTGGCAGTCCAGAGATATAAGCCAATGGGGGGAGTTTTGCAAAAGTAACTGCATGAACACAGTCATCAGTGCGGTCGTGCCTAGTACTTTGCCTCCTTTTTTGGAGGACTTTGGGGATGTGTTCTCTGAGGAGGGGTGTCAGGAGTTGCCTCCTCATCGCGTGTATGACTGCTCTATTAATTTACTTCCTGATGCTAAGTTACCTAAAGCTAGGTTATATAACCTTTCTGGTCCTGAGAGGCAGGCTATGAAGGATTATATTTCGGAAAGTCTGTCCAAAGGGCATATTAGACCTTCATCTTCCCCAGTGGCCGCGGGGTTCTTCTTTGTGAAGAAAAAGATGGAGGCCTACGCCCTTGCTTGGATTTCCGCGAACTTAATCGGATTACTGTTCGAGATCCGTATCCACTCCCTCTGATTCCTGATCTCTTCAATCAAATTGTTGGCGCCAAATGGTTCTCTAAATTGGATCTCAGGGGGCGTATAATCTGATTAGGATAAAAGAGGGGGATGAGTGGAAAACGGCGTTTAACACGCCGGAGGGACATTATGAGAACCTTGTCATGCCTTTTGGTCTGACTACTGCACCAGCAGTATTCCAACATTTTGTTAATGACATTTTTCGTCATCTGGTGGGGCTGTTTGTGGTCGTATATTTGGATGACATTTTAATTTACTCACCAGATCTTGTGTCTCACCAGGAGCATGTGAGACAGGTGTTGCAGATCTTGCGAGACAATAAATATACGCCAAACTGGAGAAGTGTGTATTCGCCGTACAGGAACTTCAGTTTTTGGGTTTCTTGGTGTCAGCCTCCGGTTTCCGTATGGACCCTGAAAAGGTGAGAGCAGTGCTTGAATGGGATCAGCCAGAGGATCTTAAGGCTCTGCAGCGTTTTCTGGGGTTTGCTAACTACTACCGGAAATTTATTTGTAATTTCTCATCTGTTGTCAAACCTCTCACTGACATGACAAGAAAAGGGACGGATTTTTCTAAATGGTCGGACAAAGCTTGCCAAGCTTTTTCCTCTTTGAAAAAATGTTTTGCTTCGGCACCCGTTCTCATCCAACCAGATGCATCACAGCCGTTCGTTGTGGAGGTGGACGCGTCTGACGTAGGGGTGGGTGCAATATTGTCCCAGGGTCCGTCCCCTGGTAAATGGCATCCGTGCGCTTTCTTTTCTAAGAAATTGTCGTCCGCCGAAAGGAATTATGATATCGGCAATAGGGAACTTTTGGCCATTAAGTTGGCTTTTGAAGAATGGCGTCACTTTTTGGAGGGGGCAGTCCACCCGGTCACCGTCATTACTGATCACAAGAACCTGCTGTATTTGGAATCTGCTAAGCGTCTGAATTCCAGACAAGCTCGATGGTCGTTGTTTTTTACCAGGTTTAATTTTGTTGTCACTTATCGCCCTGGATCTAAGAATGTTAAGGCGGATGCCTTGTCTCGCAGTTTCCCAGGGGCCGGGAAAATGGATGACCCGATTCCTATCCTTCAGGAGGGGGTGGTAGTGTCGGCTGTATGTTCTGAGCTTGAGGAGGAGGTGTTAGAGGCTCAGGGGGACGCCCCTGCAGGACCTTCAGGGAGACTGTTTGTCCCAAATCAGTTGAGACAAAAGGTTATTGAGGCACATCATAATTCTGCTTTAGCAGGACATCCAGGGAGTAAGGCTACTTTAGATCTCCTTTCTCGCCGGTTTTGGTGGCCTAACGTTAATAAAGATGTTTTAACTTTTGTCGCGTCCTGTCGGGTTTGTGCTCGCTCTAAGACCCCTCATACCCGTCCGTCTGGGACCCTCTTACCCTTGAAACTTCCGGAGCGTCCATGGACTCATTTGTCTATGGACTTCATCACGGACCTTCCTCAGTCGTCAGGGAAGACTGTCATACTGGTGGTTGTTGACAGGTTCAGTAAGATGGCACATTTCATTGCTCTTCCTGCCCTCCCTAATGCTAAAACTCTGGCGCAGGTGTTCATTGGGGAGATTGTGAGACTTCATGGGTTGCCTTCTGATGTGGTGTCAGATAGGGGGTCTCAGTTTGTGTCCAAGTTTTGGAGGGCATTTTGTTTACGTCGGGGGATGCAATTGTCATTTTCCTCGGCTTTTCATCCGCAGACCAATGGTCAGACAGAGCGTCTGAATCAAAGCCTAGAGACTTATCTTCGGTGTTTTGTCTCAGAGAACCAGGAGGACTGGTCTTCTTTCTTGCCTCTGGCAGAGTTCGCTCTTAACAACAGGCGGAGCGAGTCCACTGGTAAGTCCCCGTTTTTTGGGGCATATGGTTTTCATCCCCAGTTTTGTACATTCAATGGGGGGGGCCCTTCTGGGGTTCCTGAGGAGGAGCGTTTCTCGTCGTCACTTGCTTCAGTGTGGAGAGGTGTATTGAATAATCTGAGTGCTATGGGGAACCGTTATAAACGTATGGCTGATAGGAGGAGAGTTTCTGGTCCAGATCTTAATGTGAACGATCTGGTATGGTTGTCTACCAGGAATATAAAACTTAAAGTTCCCTCCTGGAAGCTGGGCCCCAGATTCATCGGGCCGTACAGGATCAGTTCCATAATTAATCCTGTGGCATTTCGTCTGGACCTCCCTCCTACGTTTAAAATCCACAATGTGTTCCACAAGTCATTACTTAAGAGGTACGTGGCACCAGTCATACCATCACCTCTACCTCCTCCTCCAGTGGTGGTCAATGGTAACTTGGAGTTTCAAGTGTCAAAGATCATTGACTCACGTCTGAATCGCCGGTCCCTTCAGTACTTGGTGCATTGGAAGGGGTATGGTCCAGAGGAGAGGACGTGGGTTCCTGCGTCTGACATTAACGCAGATCGTTTGGTGCGGACCTTCCACAGAACTCACCCGTGCAAACCTGGCCCTGAGGGTCCGGAGGCCCCTCGTAGAAGGGGGGGTACTGTCATGTGTGCATCGCCACGAAGATCGTCGCGGTTGCACATTCTGACTTCTCACAGCTGAGTTGCTGTTTCTTTGTGTTTGGCAGTTAGGGAGTTAATTCTGTCTGTGCTCAGTTCTGGGACTGGGTGCAGTATCTCCCGGCTGCAATTAATTATTTGTTGATTGGTTTCCTTTAAATCTCTGGTTGTCTGTGTTGGGAGTTGCCAGTGAAATTCTTCATGCAGACCACAGATAGGATTGTATCTGTATAGACTTAAGTTAAAGAGCTCCTTAGTTGTTTTAAGCTCACCTTGCTTAGAGTTTAATATCCCAGATCATTTATGTTCCTTCTGTGTTTGAGTGTGTATGCAAGTCTGTGTTTTCTCCAGTCTGTCTTATATGTCTAATCTGTGTATTTAGCAGAGATCAGCCCATATCCCTTTGGTGGTAGTCAGGATCCTTCTTAGGACTGATTACAGGGTTCAGGGACTGATAGGAGACAGGGTT
>JARQOD010010189.1:0-28290 GCA_033576555.1 Oophaga sylvatica | reverse complement strand
GTCCAGCATTCTGCCCATGTCCAGCATTGTGCCCCCATGTCCAGCATTCTGCCCTCATGTCCAGCATTCTGCCTCCATGTCCAGCATTTTGCCCCATGTCTCACAGTCTGCCCCATGTCTCAAGTCTGCCCCATGTCCAGCATTCTGCCCCATGTCCAGCATTGTGCCCCTGTCCAGCATTCTGCCCTCATGTCCAGCACTCTGCCCCATGTCCAGCATTCTGCCCCATGTCCAGCATTCTGCCCCCATGTCCAACATTCTGCCTCATGTCCAGCATTCTGTCCCCATGTCCAGCATTTTGCCCCATGACTCACAGTCTGCCCCCATGTCCAGCATTCTGCCCATGTCTCACAGTCTGCCCCATGTCCAGCATTCTGCCCCATGTCCAGCATTCTGTCCCATGTCTCACATTGTGCCGCCATGTCCAGCATTCTGCCCCCATGTCCAGCATTCTGCCCCATGTTCAGCATTCTGCCCCATGTATCACAGTGTGCCCCCATGTCCAGCATTCTGCCCTATGTCCAGCATTCCTCCCATGTCCAGCAATCTGCCCATTGTCTCACATTGTGCCCCCATGTCCAGCATTCTGCCCCCATGTCTAGCATTCTGCTTCATGTCCAGCATTCTGCCCCATGTCCAGCATTCTGCCCCCATGTCCAGCATTCTGCCCCATGTTCAGCATTCTGCCCCATGTATCACAGTGTGCCCCCATGTCCAGCATTCTGCCCTATGTCCAGCATTCTTCCCCCATGTCCAGCAATCTGCCCATTGTCTCACATTGTGCCCCCATGTCCAGCATTCTGCCCCCATGTCTAGCATTCTGCTTCATGTCCAGCATTCTGCCCCCATGTCCAGCATTCTGCCCCCATGTCCAGTATTCTGCCTCCATGTCCAGCATTCTGCCCCCATGTCTCAGAGTCTGCCCCCATATCCAGCATTTTGCCCCATGTCTCACAGTCTGCCCTCATGTCCAGCATTCTGCCTCATGTCCAGCATTCTGCTCCATGTCCAGTATTCTACCCCATGTCCATCATTCTGCTCCATGTCTCACAGTCTGCCCCCATGTCCAGCATTCTGCCCATGTCTCTGTCTTCCCCCATGCCCAGCATTCTGCCCCATGTCTCACAGTCTGCCCCCATGTCCAGCATTCTGCCCCATGTCCACATTCTGCCCCATGTCCATCATTCTGCCCCATGTCTCACAGTGTGCCCCCATGTCCAGCATTCTGCCCCATGTCTCACAGTCTGCCCCATGTCCAGCATTCTGCCCCATGTCTCACAGTCTGCCTCCATGTCCAGCATTCTGCCCCATGTCTCACAGTCTGCCCCCATATCCAGCATTCTGCCCCATGTCCAGCATTCTGCCCCATGTCCAGCATTCTGCCCCATGTTTCACATTCTGCCCCATGCCTCACAGTCTGCCCCCTCGTCCAGCATTCTGCCCCATGTCTCACAGTCTGCCCCCATGTCCAGCATTCTGCCCCCATGTCTCACAGTCTGCCACATTTCCAGCATTCTGCCCAATGTCTCACAGTCTGCCTCATTTCCAGCATTCTGCCTCCATGTCTCACAGTCTGCCACATGTCCAGCATTCTGCCCCATGTCTCACAGTCTGCCCAATGTCCAGCATTCTGCCCCATGTCTCACAGTCTGCCCCCATGTCCAGCATTCTGCCCCATGTCTCACAGTCTGCCACATTTCCAGCATTCTGCCCATGTCTCACAGTCTGCCCCATTTCCAGCATTCTGCCCCCATGTCTCACAGTCTGCCACATGTCCAGCATTCTGCCCCATGTCTCACAGTCTGCCCCAATGTCCAGCATTCTGCCCCATGTCCAGCATTCTGCCCCCATGTCCAGTATTCTGCCTCCATGTCCAGCATTCTGCTCCATGTTCAGCATTCTGCCCCATGTCTCAGTCTTCCCCCATGTCCAGCATTCTGCCCCATGTCTCAGAGTGAGCCTCCATGTCCAGCATTCTGCCCCATGTCCAGCATTCTGCCCCATGTCTCAGTCTTCCCCCATGTCCAGCATTCTGCCCCATGTCACACAGTGTGCCCCCCTGTCCAGCATTCTGCCCCATGTCTCACAGTCTGCCCCATGTCCAGCATTCTGCCCCATGTCTCAGAGTCTGCCCCCATATCCAGCATTTTGCCCCATGTCTCACAGTCTGCCCTCATGTCCAGCATTCTGCCTCATGTCCAGCATTCTGCTCCATGTCCAGTATTCTACCCCATGTCCATCATTCTGCTCCATGTTTCACAGTCTGCCCCCATGTCCAGCATTCTGCTCCATGTCTCTGTCTTCCCCCATGCCCAGCATTCTGCCCCATGCCTCACAGTCTGCCCCCATGTCCAGCATTCTGCCCCATGTCCACATTCTGCCCCCATGTCCATCATTCTGCCCATGTCTCACAGTGTGCCCCCATGTCCAGCATTCTGCCCCATGTCTCACAGTCTGCCCCATGTCCAGCATTCTGCTCCATGTCCAGCATTCTGCCCCCATGTCTCAGAGTCTGCCCCCATATCCAGCACTTTGCCCCATGTGTCACAGTCTGCCCTCATGTCCAGCATTCTGCCTCATGTCCAGCATTCTGCTCCATGTCCAGTATTCTACCCCATGTCCATCATTCTGCTCCATGTCTCACAGTCTGCCCCCATGTCCAGCATTCTGCCCCATGTCTCTGTCTTCCCCCATGCCCAGCATTCTGCCCCATGTCTCACAGTCTGCCCCATGTCCAGCATTCTGCCCCATGTCCACATTCTGCCCCCATGTCCATCATTCTGCCCCATGTCTCACAGTGTGCCCCATGTCCAGCATTCTGCCCCATGTCTCACAGTCTGCCCCATGTCCAGCATTCTGCCCCATGTCTCACAGTCTGCCTCCATGTCCAGCATTCTGCCCCATGTCTCACAGTCTGCCCCCATATCCAGCATTCTGCCCCATGTCCAGCATTCTGCCCCATGTCCAGCATTCTGCCCATGTCTCACATTCTGCCCATGCCTCACAGTCTGCCCCTTGTCCAGCATTCTCCCCCATGTCTCACAGTCTGCCCCCATGTCCAGCATTCTGCCCCCATGTCTCACAGTCTGCCCCCATGTCCAGCATTCTGCCCCCATGTCTCACAGTCTGCCACATTTCCAGCATTCTGCCCCATGTCTCACAGTCTGCCCCATTTCCAGCATTCTGCCTCCATGTCTCACAGTCTGCCACATGTCCAGCATTCTGCCCCATGTCTCACAGTCTGCCCCAATGTCCAGCATTCTGCCCATGTCTCACAGTCTGCCCCCATGTCCAGCATTCTGCCCTCATGTCTCACAGTCTGCCACATTTCCAGCATTCTGCCCCATGTCTCACAGTCTGCCCCATTTCCAGCATTCTGCTCCATGTCTCACAGTCTGCCACATGTCCAGCATTCTGCCCCATGTCTCACAGTCTGCCCCAATGTCCAGCATTCTGCCTCCATATCCAGCATTCTGCCCCATGTCCAGCATTCTGCCCCATGTCTCAGTCTTCCCCCATGTCCAGCATTCTGCCCCATGTCACACAGTGTTCCCCCTGTCCAGCATTCTGCCCCATGTCTCACAGTCTGCCCCATGTCCAGTATTCTGCCCATGTCTCAGAGTCTGCCCCCATATCCAGCATTTTGCCCCATGTCTCACAGTCTGCCCTCATGTCCAGCATTCTGCCTCATGTCCAGCATTCTGCTCCATGTCCAGTATTCTACCCCATGTCCATCATTCTGCTCCATGTTTCACAGTCTGCCCCCATGTCCAGCATTCTGCTCCATGTCTCTGTCTTCCCCCATGCCCAGCATTCTGCCCCATGTCTCACAGTCTGCCCCCATGTCCAGCATTCTGCCCCATGTCCACATTCTGCCCCCATGTCCAGCATTCTGCCCATGTCTCACAGTGTGCCCCCATGTCCAGCATTCTGCCCCATGTCTCACAGTCTGCCCCATGTCCAGCATTCTGCCCCATGTCTCACAGTCTGCCTCCATGTCCAGCATTCTGCCCCATGTCTCACAGTCTGCCCCCATATCCAGCATTTCTGCCCCATGTCCAGCATTCTGCCCCATGTCCAGCATTCTGCCCCATGTCTCACATTCTGCCCCATGCCTCACAGTCTGCCCCTTGTCCAGCATTCTGCCCCATGTCTCACAGTCTGCCCCCATGTCTCACAGTCTGCCCCCATGTCCAGCATTCTGCCCCCATGTCTCACAGTCTGCCACATTTCCAGCATTCTGCCCCATGTCTCACAGTCTGCCCCATTTCCAGCATTCTGCCCCCATGTCTCACAGTCTGCCACATGTCCAGCATTCTGCCCCATGTCTCACAGTTTGCCCCAATGTCCAGCATTCTGCCCCATGTCTCAGTCTGCCCCATGACCAGCATTCTGCTCTATGTCCAGCATTCTGCCCCTATGTCCAGCATTCTGCCTTGTGTCTCACAGTCCGCCTCCATGTCCAGCATTCTTCTCCATGTCCAGCATTCTGCCCCATGTCTCACAGTCTTCCCCCATGTCCAGTATTCTGCCCCATGTCTCACAATGTGCCCCTTTGTCCAGCATTCTGCCCCATGTCCAGCATTCTGCCCCATGTCTCACAGTGTGCCCTGTAAGACGGCGGTGTTCACACGTGCAGTAACTGTTGCAGTGACCCAAGCAAGTCCAAAGTAAACAGCTTTTATTCAGCAACTCACGGGTAAAACAGGAAAAGTCCTCCGGTATGCAGCCGGGGTAACATCAGTCCATAAACACTGGTTGCCGGGGACAACGGCCGCGCCGGGCCGAACAGAGCCTGGCCGGTGCAGAGCCGTCCCAGGCGTGGGTTCAGCTACACACAGTCCTGTAGAGCTTTCCTGCTATACTCCTTGCAGGGTCCCAACATAGAACACACTAACTCCTTAGTGCAGGAGTTTTAAAGACCTGTGGCAAAAGCCACTGGAAAACCCGGGTTGGAAGGAGGAGGCCGCCCCACTGCCTCCTGTGACCTCCTCCAAGAAATGAAGGCCCTGCCGGATTTTACTTAATCTGCCTTAGCCAGGTAGTCTGACTAGGTCATTGCTCACCTTCATTCCTGCATTGCAGCCGCAGCTGTGTGTGTGACTGCAATGCACTCCAATGGCTTTAATAGGTCTCTGTACACATTCTGGGGGAAATATAACGTCCCTCGTAAACTATCCCGGTCACTGCCTCACATATCCCCCCCCTCTGTTCAAACTTGTGGGGTTGAACATTTGCCACCATACAGGGTGCCCGGGACAGGGCATCCGCGTTTGCTTGCAACTTCCCAGGGCGATGTTCTACAGAGAAACTGAAATTTTGCAGTGACAGGAACCACCTGGTGACTCGCGCATTCCTCTCCTTTGCATTCCTCATCCATACCAAGGGTGAGTGGTCCGTCACCAAACGGAACTGACGCCCGAGTAAATAATAACGTAGTGATTCCAAGGCCCACTTAATAGCCAAACACTCCTTCTCTACTACGCTATAGTTTTTCTCTGCCGGGACAAGTTTTCTACTCAAGTAGGTGACCGGGTGCTCTTCACCATTCACTTTTTGTGACAACACCGCCCCTAGTCCTACCTCCGAGGCATCTGTCTGTACAATGAAGGTTTCATTGAAGTTGGGGCTGATGAGGACCGGCTGTCCACACAGGGCCAACTTCATGGACTGAAAGGCTTCTTCTGCCTGAGGGTTCCGCCGAACCATTACCGTTTTCTTTCCTTTCAAGAGATCGGTTAGGGCCGCCGTTCGCCGGCAAAATTAGGTATAAACCTGCGGTAATACCCAAGGATGCCAAGGAACGCCCTCACCTGTTTTGTACTCGATGGTTTAGGCCAGTTTTTTATGGCCTCAATTTTACTGATTTGGGGCTTGATAGCTCCTCTGTTATGTTTCGGTAGCTGAGGAGAGCAGGTAAAAAAGGCAATACACCAGAGCAGTTGGAATCTATGAGATTGCAGTACCCTGACAAACCACCACAACTAGAGGCAGCCGTGGAGCGTTCCTACGTTGGTCCTAGACGCCTCGTCACAGCCTGAGAAACTAACTACACCTAAAGATAGAAAGAGGAAAGCTATCTGCCCCGGAGCAGATCCCCAAAGAACATAGAAAGCCCCCAAACATGTAATGGCGGTTAGACAAGAAGAAATACTGACACAGACAGAAAATAGTATGAGCAAACGTTGGGGCCCAAACTTCCTAAATAGAAAAGGATAGGAAGGGAACTTACTGCAATCCCAAAAAACCCTGAAAAGCACCAACTCTACTAATTTCAAAAACACCTGAGATCACACGACCTCTACCACCTAAATTAGTTCTCTGGTGTAACAAAATCAAAACAGCAGCCACTGAAAAAACTGGAAAAAGCAAATGTACAAACATCAGTGGCTGAACAAACTGAGAGGGCAAAAGCCCTTGGAGGGGACCCTGAAGGCCCCCACAGAAGTGCAAGACAAAATGCAAAAATCAAGCACAAAAACAAATAGAAGAAAATGTCTTATCTGTTAGCAGGAGATGCAGACACGACACAGCAGGCTACAAAGGAAACAGGAATCAAAGATTGAGACCAGAACAATTGATCACCGGCAACCCTGATGGGAAGGCGACTCCCTTATATAAGACCAGTCAGTAGCACCTGATTCCCAATCCTCACAATCTTCACTGGACAGTCCAGTACCGCTTGTAACACCAGAGGGAGCCTCTGCTCAGAACTCATTTCTAGCCCATTCACAACAGTACACCCCCCTTGAGGAGGGGTCACCGAACCCTCATTTGAGCAACCAGGTCGGTCAGGATGAGTTCTATGATACGCACGGATGAGTCTCCAAGCATGGATGTCCGAAGCAAACACCCAAGAATTGTCTTCCTGACCATAACCTCTCCATTAACCAAATACTGGAGTTTCCGTCTAGAAAAACGAGAATTCAATATTTTCTCAACCACAAACTCCAGATTGCCCTCAACCAAAACAGGGTCAGGAGGCACAGCAGTAGGAACCACTGGCTCAACAAACCTCTTCAACAAGGACTTGTGGAACACGTTATGGATCTTAAATGTCCCTGTAAGAAGCAAATGAAAAGAAACAGGAATAAGAATCTCCATGATCTTATAAGGTCCAATGAACCTAGGCTTAAATTTAGGAGATGCCACTCTCATAGGAATATTTCTTGAGGACAACCAGACCAAGTCCCCACTTTAAACCGAGGACCATCAGTCCTATGCCGGTTAGCAAACCGCTGGGCCCTCTCCTGAGAGAGGGACAACCTCTCCACTACCTGGTCCCAAATCTGTTGCATACGCTCCACAACAGAGTCAACACCTGGACAGACAGAAGCCTCCGTCTTTCTTGAAGAAAATCGAGGATGAAACCCAGAATTATAGAAAAATGGAGACATCAAAGTGGCAGAGCTAGCCCTATTATTAAGAGCAAACTCAGCCAAAGGCAAAAAAGAGACCCAGTCATCCTGATCAGCAGACACAAAGCATCTTAGATAAGTCTCCAATGTCTGGTTTGTTCTCTCAGTTTGACCATTGGTCTGAGGATGAAACGCCGAGGAGAAAGACAATTGAACACCAAGTTTAGAACAAAAGGTCCTCCAAAATCTGGAAACAAACTGGACTCCTCTGTCAGACACAATGTTCTCAGGAATGCCGTGTAAACGAACCACGTGCTGAAGGAACAAAGGCACCATTTCAGAGGAGGAAGGCAACTTAGGTAATGGCACAAGATGTATCATCTTGGAAAACCTATCACAAATCACCCAGATGACGGTCATTCTCTGAGAAACAGGAGGTCGGAAATGAAATCCATAGAGATATGGGTCCATGGTCTCTTGGGCACAGGCAATGGCATCAACAAACCACTAGAGCGAGAGCAAGGCTTGGAGCGAGAGCAAGTCCCGCAGGACTGCACAAATTCCCTGACATCACGAAACAAGGTAGGCCACCAAAAGGACCGACTAACCAAGTCTCTGGTACCAAAAATTCCGGGATGACCGGCCAACGCGGAACAATGAATCTCAGACATCACACTCTTTTTCCACTGGTCCGGGACAAACAATTTCCCAACAGGGCAGCGCTCGGGCCTATCCTCCTGACACCCCTCCAGAGCCAGTCTCAAATTGGGCGAGATGGCGGAAAGAACTACACCCTCTTTCAAAATAACAGAAGGATCAGATAACTCAGGAGAGTCCGCAAGGAAACTCCTCGAGAGGGCATCCGCCTTAACATTCTTAGTGCCAGGAAGAAGGAAACCACAAAATTAAAATGTGTGAAAAACAAGGCCCACCTGGCCTGTCTAGGATTAAGTCGCTTGGCAGATTCCAGATAAACCAGATTCTTATGGTCCGTAAGGACCACCACCTGATATTTGGCTCCCTCCAGCCAATGTCTCCACTCTTCAAAAGCCCACTTCATGGCCAATAACTCCCGATTACCCACGTCATAATTACGTTCAGTAGGAGAAAATTTTCGAGAGAAAAAGGCACAAGGGTTACTTTTAGAGGTCTCTGGATCTCTTTGGGACAAAACGGCACCTGCCCCAATTTCAGAGGCATCAACCTCCACCTGAAATGGCAGAGAAACATCAGGCTGCCGTAGAACAGGAGCAGAAGTGAATCTCTGCTTAAGATCCTGAAATGCAGAGACTGCCTCAGGAGGCCAATTCACCACATCAGAACCCTTTTTGGTCAAATCAGTTAATGGTTTAACAATAACCGAGAAATTACCAATAAATTTACGATAAAAATTGGCAAAACCCAAGAATCTTTGAAGAGCCTGGAAACCTTAAACCGGGTCCATTTCAATAACAGATGGGGACAAAATGAATCCCAGAAATGAGATCCTCTGTACGCCAAAAAGACACTTTGATCCCTTCACATACAGAGCATTCTCTCTCAAAATCTGGAAACAGTTCGAACATGTTTCACATGAGAGTCCCAGTCATTGGAAAAAATCAAGATATCATCCAAATAAACAATCAGAAATTTATCCACAAAATCCCTGAAAATGTCATTCATGAAGGACTGGAAGACAGAAGGAGCATTAGTGAGCCCAAAGGGCATCACAAGGTACTCAAAATGCCCCTCAGGGGTATTAAATGCCGTCTTCCATTCATCCCGTGCTTAATGCGAATAAGGTTATATGCCCCCCTGAGGTCAAGCTTGGTAAACCAAGTAGCGTTTTTTCACCCTGGAAAACAGGTCAGAAATCAAGGGTAACGATATTGATATTTCACAGTAATATTGTTCAAAAGACGATAATCAATACACGGCCTTAATGAACCATCCTTTTTGGCCACAAAGAAAAAACCGGCACCTAAGGGTGAAGAGGATGGTCTGATATGACCCTTCTCCAATGACTCCTTGATATAAGACCGCATAGCGTCATGTTCAGGTACAGACAAGTTAAAAAGGCGACCTTTAGGGAATTTACTACCAGGCACTAATTCAATAGCGCAGTCATAGCTCCTATGGGGAGGCAAGGATGCAGATTTACTTTCGCTAAACACATCAGAAAAATCAATCAAAAAGTCAGGAACATCCTGAGCCTGGGGGAGGCAGAAAAAACAGGAGTGTTGGTATTAACACATTGGCAGCCCCAACTGGTTACAGACACAGATTTCCAATCCAAAACAGGATTATGAGACTGTAACCAAGGGAAACCCAGTACGATAATGTCATGCAGATTATACAGAACCAAAAATTTGCAGCTCTCCTGATGATCAGGTCAACCCTCATTATCACCTGAGTAGAGAACTGAGGTTTATTCTCAGCCAAAGGGGTAGAATCGATCCCCAGTAGGGGAATAGACTTCTGTAGGGGTATCAAGGGAAACCACAACGTTTAGCAAAATCAAAATCCATCAGGTTAATAGCTGCTCCCGAATCAACGAAAGCCTGAGCAGAAAATGAGGACAGAGAGCATATCAGGGTAACAGTTAATAAAAATTAGTCTGAACACTACCCAAGACAACTGAGCGTGCAAAACGTCTTCCCCGCTTAGGGCAGACTGAAATAGCATGAGAGGCATCACCACAGTAGAAACATAACCCATTGCGCTTTCGAAACTCATGACGCTGTGCCCCAGAAACCACTCTATCACACTGCATGGATTCAGAAGCAGGTTCACAAGGCAACACTATTCCATGCATACCTCTCCGCTCACGCAAACGTCTGTCAATTTGAATCGCTAATGACATAGAATCATTGAGACCAGAGGGGACAGGGAATCCCACCATAACATCTTTTACATTATCTGACAGACCCTTCCGAAAAAGGGCTGCCAAAGCGTCGTCATTCCATTTGGTCAGGACTGCCCACCTACGGAATCTCTGACAGTATAACTCAGCGTCATCAAGCCCCTGATTTAATGCCAACAAGGCTTTTTCAGCTTGATCAGTGACATTAGGCTCATCGTACAATAACCCCAAAGCCTGAAAAAATGCATCAACATCACTCAAAACAGGATCCCCAGGTGTCAGGGAAAAAGCCCAATCCTGAGGATCGCCGCGCAGGAGAGAGATGACAATTTGAACCTGCTGCGCTGCGTTCCCTGAGGACTTAGATTTTAAGGCAAAAAACAATTTACAGTTATTTTTGAAATTCAGAAACTTAGCTCGATCCCCTAAAAACAAATCTGGCCCTGGGAATCCTAGGTTCCACAACAGGCAACCCAGCAAGATAGGCAGCAATACTCCGAACCTCAGTGGCAAGCTGATCCACACGGCCAGACAACTGTGCAAACTCCATTGAGAGAAAAAATCCTCCTCAGCACCCAGAGATACAGAGGGAAAAAAAAAATGCAACAAACAGAAAAATATCTCTGACAACTCTGACAACCTTTTTTCTTTCACAATATTTTTCCCTTCTGTGAGTACCATACAATTTTCAATTTTTGGCCGGTGATACTGTTATGTTTCGGTAGCTGAGGAGAGCAGGTAAAAAAGGCAATACACCAGAGCAGTTGGAATCTATGAGATTGCAGTACCCTGACTAACCACCACAACTAGAGGCAGCCGTGGAGCGTTCCTATGTTGGTCCTAGACGCCTCGTCACAGCCTGAGAAACTAACTACACCTAAAGATAGAAAGAGGAAAGCTATCTGCCCCGGAGCAGATCCCCAAAGAACATAGAAAGCTCCAAACATGTAATGGCGGTTAGACAAGAAGAAATACTGACACAGACAGAAAATAGTATGAGCAAACGTTGGGGCCCAAACTCCTAAATAGAAAAGGATAGGAAGGGACTTACTGCAATCCCAAAAAACCCTGAAAAGCACCAACTCTACTAATTTCAAAAACACCTGAGATCACACGACCTCTACCACCTAAATTAGTTCTCTGGTGTAACAAAATCAAAACAGCAGCCACTGAAAAAACTGGAAAAAGCAAATGTACAAACATCAGTGGCTGAACAAAACTGAGAGGGCAAAAGCCCCCGGAGGGGACCCTGAAGGCCCCCACAGAAGTGCAAGACAAAATGCAAAAATCAAGCACAAAAACAAATAGAAGAAAATGTCTTATCTGTTAGCAGGAGATGCAGACACGACACAACAGGCTACAAAGGAAACAGGAATCAAGGATTGAGACCAGAACAATTGATCACCGGCAACCCTGATGGGAAGGCGACTCCCTTATATAAGACCAGTCAGTAACACCTGATTCCCAATCCTCACAATCTTCACTGGACAGTCCAGTACCGCTTGTAATCACCAGGGGAGCCTCTGCTCAGAACTCATTTCTAGCCCATTCACAACACTCCTCGGCCTATCACATACCCCAAATATCGAGCTTCCTCCAGCCCTATCGCACATTTTTTTGGGTTTGCCGTTAACCCCGCGGCTCTGAGAGAATCCAGCACCGCTTGTACGTGTGTTAGATGCGTTTGCCAGTCGGTGCTAAATATGATGATATCATCTAGATACGCGGACGCGTATTCCTGATGAGGCTTGAGCACTATGTCCATCAATCTCTGAAATGTAGCCGGGGCCCCATGTAACCCAAAAGGTAAGACCACATAGTGAAATAGACCCTCTGGAGTTACGAAGGCGGTCTTTTCCTTCGCCGAATCTGTGAGAGGTACCTGCCAATAACCCTTGGTGAGATCGAGCGTGGTAAAGTACTGGGCCTGCCCCAGTCTCTCAATCAGCTCGTCCACCCGGGGCATTGGATAAAGGTCGAACTTTGACACTTCATTCAATTTCCGGAAATCATTACAGAAGCGTAATGTTCCATCTGGCTTTGGAATCAGTACAATGGGGCTAGCCCACTCACTCCGTGATTCCTCTATGACGCCTAACTGAAGCATTTGTTTTACCTCAGCCGAAATGGCTTGCCTCCGGGCTTCGGGCACCCGGTACGGTCTTATTCGTACCCTTACCCCAGGTTCGGTGACAATGTCATGTTGGATCACCGTAGTCCTACCTGGTAGCTCTGAGAACACGTCGGTATTGTTTTGCACCAGGGAGCGAGCCTCCCGTCGCTGCTGTTTAGTGAGGGCATCACTTATCCTGACCTTCCCCTTGGATGCTTCCCTGGCTGAAGGTAGAGAACTCTCTGGTGATATGCCCGGGGTGATGTCTGTAACTAAACACTCTCGATCTTTCCAAGGCTTTAGCAGGTTTACATGGTAAATCTGCTCAGGTTTCCTCCTTCCGGACTGATACACCCGGTAATTTACCTCCCCCACCTTTTCTCGAATCTCATATGGCCCTTGCCACTTGGCCATGAGCTTACTCTCGGCTGTGGGTACCAGTACTAATACCCGATCGCCCTTGTTAAAAGACCTGACTCTGGCTCTTTTATTATATGTGCGCCTCTGGGTTGCCTGGGCATCTAACAGATGTTCTTTCACGATGGGCATGACCGCCGCGATCCGGTCCTGCATACTAGCCACGTGTTCAATTATACTCTTATGTGGAGTCGGCTCTTGTTCCCATGTCTCTTTGGCTATGTCCAACAGACCCCTAGGGTGTCTGCCGTACAATAACTCAAAGGGAGAGAACCTGTGGAAGCCTGGGGTACCTCACGGACAGCGAACATCAAATAGGGTAGCAACATGTCCCAATCCCTTCCATCCTTAGAAATCACCTTTTTTAACATGGACTTGAGGGTTCTATTGAACCGTTCTACTAACCTGTCGGTTTGAGGGTGGTACACCGAGGTGCGCAATTGTTTAATTTTTAGCAGTTTGCACAGTTCTCTTGTCACCTTGGACATAAAGGGGGTCCCCTGATCCGTCAGGATCTCCTTAGGTAGTCCCAGGCGACAGAACATGGCAAACAGTTCTCGGGCAATACGTTTTGCCGTGGTGTGGCGTAGTGGTATAGCCTCCGGGTACCGGGTGGCATAGTCGACGACCACCAGTATGTGTTGGTGGCCACGGGCGGATTTTACAATGGGCCCTACCAAATCCATTGCAATCCGTTCAAAAGGTACCTCTATTATTGGCAGGGGTACCAATGGACTACAGAAACTTGCAGTGGGTGAGGTCAACTGACATTCGGGCAGGATTCGCAGTAGCTTTTGACCTCTGCGTAAACTCCTGGCCAAAAGAACCGCTGCAAGATACGTTCTAGAGTTTTTTTTTCCCCTAAGTGGCCCCCCAGCAAGTGTGAGTGTGCCAAATCTAGAATCACCCTACGATACGACTGAGGTGCTACCAACTGTTCCACAACCTCGTCCCTGATTTTATCTATCCTATAAAGCAACTCACCACTGACTACCATGCGTGGAAATACCGTATCTGCATTGGGCTGTTGGGCTACACCGTTTACCTCTAGCACCCTTTCCCGCGCCTGAGTCAGGGTGGGATCTTGTAGCTGAGCTGTCCCAAACGTGGCCCTGGACACTTCCAGCTCGGGAATCGATGCGGTCTCCTCCACCTCTTCTGCCAGCACCTCTAAGGTAAACCTATCGGGGTCACACTCTATCCCTATATGGGACACCCCTACGGCAGGTTCGTCGGGTACAGCATCTGTAATACATTTTACCAGGGGAGAATGGATTTTGTTTTTCCACAGAGTCCAGAACAGGGGCAAGTCTCTTCCCAACACAGACCCATAGGGAAGATTTTTTACCACTCCCACCACATGTTTTATGTCTCCACATGGCGTGGACAAAACTACTTCCGTAGTTGGATACTCTCGGAGGTCCCCATGGATACATACAACCCCGACCTGCCGTCCGCTGGGGTTGTCTCCTGCCACCAGTGACCCATGTACCAGAGTCACGAGGCTCCCTGAGTCCAGGAGGGCCTCCGTAGGGTACCCATTAACCAGTACCTGGCATAGTTGGAGTTCACTGTCCTGGGGTCGAGGGTTGCTGTGCAGACGGTCTGGGCATACATTGAGACCCGGCGGCTATATCCGCAGTCCATGGGTTCCGTAGTCAGGGGACAATTAGCCATCACATGTCCCGGTCCCTGACACCGCCAGCACCTAAGGGTGGAGGTACTGTTAGGTCTTATGACAGTTTGGGAGGGAACCGGTCTCCTGCCACTCTCACTCCGGGGTTCCCCTTCAGCACGGGTACGGTGCTGACTGTCCCCAGCAGAGGGACGCGACCCCTTTCCCGATTCCTGGGTTGGCAGGGATCGGCGTGACAGCCGAGAGGGGGCTTAGTCTCGAATAAAGTCTTGAGTGGCCGAGTAGCGCTCGATCAAACTGACTACCTGGTCGAGTGTGCCGGGGTCGCCTTGCCCCACCCAACGTTGGATAGCAGCCGGCAGAGTCCTTACCAGCTGGTCAACCACCACCCTCTCCACCATCTGGGCTGGAGACAAAGTCTCTGGCTGGAGCCACTTCTTTACCAGCTGCAGGAGGTCATAAGCCTGAGACCGCGCGGGTCGTGTCTCCACATAGGCCCATGAAAATACACGCTGAGCCCTCACGTATGTATTAACCCCCAGTCGGGCAAGGATCTCACCTTTTAGCCTCTGGTAGTCCTGGGCGTCCTCCCAACTGAGATCGAAGTAGGCCTTTTGTGCATCGCTGACCAGAAACGGAGCTACTACTTCTGCCCACTGGTCGGCGGGTAGGTTTTCCTGCTCCGCTGTGCGCTCATAAACTGTCATGAAAGCTTCCACGTCGTCCTCCGGTCCCATCTTCCTCAACGCTGAGCGAACCCTGTCTCGGGCCTCGCGACGTTCAGGGGCTGGTGCCGTTGAGGTCTCCCGCAGTGCAGAAATCTGTTGCAGCAACAGTTCGTTTGTTTTTTGCTGCTGCTGGTACAATAGCTGCTGTTGCTCATTGTGCCGTTGCTCCCGCTCCTGCTGTTGTCGCTGAAACTGCAGCTGCTGCTGTTGTGTAATTACCAGCTGCTTTACCAGCTCCTCCATTTCGTCCACGGGGTGAGGCTGAAAAGTGGCCGGCCGGATTGTGGTCATGAAGCTGCCGGTGGGGGTATACCTCAGTCACAATGCCCATATTCTCCAACCAATTGTAAGACGGCGGTGTTCACACCGTGCAGTAACTGAGGCAGTGACCCAAGCAAGTCCAAAGTAAACAGCTTTTATTCAGCAACTCACGGGTAAAACAGGAAAAGTCCTCCGGTACACAGCCGGGGTAACATCAGTCCATAAACACTGATTGCCGGGGACAACGGCCGCGCCGGGCCAAACAGAGCCTGGCCGGTGCAGAGCCGTCCCAGGCGTGGGTTCAGCTACACACAGTCCTGTGGAGCTTTCCTGCAATGCTCCTTGCAGGGTCCCAACATAGAACACACTAACTCCTTAGTGCAGGAGTTTTAAAGACCTGTGGCAAAAGCCACTGGAAAACTCAGGTTGGAGGGAGGAGGCCGCCCCACTGCCTCCTGTGACCTCCTCCAAGAAATGAAGGCCCTGCCGGATTTTACTTAATCTGCCTTAGCCAGGTAGTCTGACTAGGTCATTGCTCACCTTCATTCCTGCATTGCAGCCGCAGCTGTGTGTGTGACTGCAATGCACTCCAATGGCTTTAATAGGTCTCTGTACACATTCTGGCGGAAATATAACGTCCCTCGTAAACGATCCCTGTCACTGCCTCACAGCCCCCATGTCCAGCATTCTGCCCCTTGTCTCACAGTGTGCCCCCATGTCCAGCATTCTGCCCCATGTCTTACAGTGTGCCCCCATGTCCAGCATTCTGCCACATGTCCAGCATTCTGCCCCATGTCTCACAGTCTGCCCCAATGTCGAGCATTCTGCCCCATGTCTCACAGTCTGCCCCATGTCCAGCATTTTGCCCCATGTCTAACAGTCTGCCCCAAGTCCAGCATTCTGCCCCATGTCTCACAGTCTGCCCATGTCCAGCATTCTGCCCAATGTCTCACAGTCTGCCCCATTTGCAGCATTCTGCCCCATGTCCAGCATTCGGCCCCATGTCTCACAGACTACCCCCATGTCCAGCATTCTGCCCCATGTCTCACAGTCTGCCCCCATGTCCAGCATTCTGCCCCATGTCCAGCATTCGGCCCCATGTCCAGCATTCTGCCCCATGTCTCACAGTCTGCCCCCATGTCGAGCATTCTGTCCCATGTCTCACAGTCTGCCCCCATGTCCAGCATTTTGCCCCATGTCTAACAGTCTGCCCCATGTCCAGCATTCTGCCCCATGTCTCACAGTCTGCCCCATGTCCAGCATTCTGCCCCATGTCTCACAGTCTGCCCCCATTTGCAGCATTCTGCCGCATGTCCAGCATTCTGCCCCATGTCTTACAGTGTGCCCCCATGTCCAGCATTCTGCCACATGTCCAGCATTCTGCCCCATGTCTCACAGTCTGTCCCAATGTCGAGCATTCTGCCCCATGTCTCACAGTCTGCCCCCATGTCCAGCATTTTGCCCCATGTCTAACAGTCTGCCCCATGTCCAGCATTCTGCCCATGTCTCACAGTCTGCCCCAATGTCGAGCATTCAGCCCCATGTCTCACAGTCTGCCCCCATGTCCAGCATTTTGCCCCATGTCTAACAGTCTGCCCCATGTCCAGCATTCTGCCCCATGTCTCACAGTCTGCCCCCATTTGCAGCATTCTGCCCCATGTCCAGCATTCGGCCCCATGTCCAGCATTTCTGCCCCATGTCTCACAGTCTGCCCCCATGTCCAGCATTCTGCCCCATGTCTCACAGTCTGCCCCATGTCCAGCATTCTTCCCCATGTCTTACAGTCTGCTCCATGTCCAGCATTCTGCCCCATGTCTCACAGTCTGCCCCCATGTCCAGCATTCTGCTCCATGTCTCACAGTCTGCCCCCATGTCCAGCATTCTGTCCATGTCCAGCATTCTGCCCCATGTCTCACATGTGCCCCATGTCCAGCATTCTGCCCCATGTCTCACAGACTGCCCCCAAGTCCAGCATTCTGCCCATGTCTCACAGACTACCCCATGTCCAGCATTCTGTCCCATGTCTCACAGTCTGCCCCATGTCCAGCATTCTGCCCCATATCCAGCATTCGGCCCCATGTCCAGCATTCTGCCCCATGTCTCACAGTCTGCCCCCATGTCCAGCATTCTGCCCCTGTCCAGCATTCTGCACGCCATGTCTCACAGTCTGCTCCATGTCCAGCATTCTGCCCCATGTCTCACAGTCTGCCCCATGTCGAGCATTCTGCTCCATGTCTCACAGTCTGCCACCATGTCCAGCATTCTGTCCAATGTCCAGCATTCTGCCCCATGTCCAGCATTCTGCCCCACGTCTCACAGTCTGCCCCATGTCCAGCATTCTGCCCCATGTCCAGCATTCTGCCCCACGTCTCACAGTCTGCCCCATGTCCAGCATTCTGCCCCATGTCTCACAGACTGCCCCCATGTCCAGCATTCTGCCCCATGTCTCACAGTCTGCTCCATGTCCAGCATTCTGCCCCATGTCTCACAGTCTGCCCATGTCCAGCATTCTGCTCCATGTCTCACAGTCTGCCACCATGTCCAGCATTCTGTCCAATGTCCAGCATTCTGCCCCATGTCCAGCATTCTGCCCCACGTCTCACAGTCTGCCCCATGTCCAGCATTCTGCCCCATGTCCAGCATTCTACCCCACGTCTCACAGTCTGCCCCCATGTCCAGCATTCTGCCCCATGTCTCACAGACTGCCCCCATGTCCAGCATTCTGCCCCAAGTCTCACAGTCTGCCCCCATGTCCAGCATTCTGCCCAATGTCCAGCATTCTGCCCCATGTCCAGCATTCTGCCCCACGTCTCACAGTCTGCCCCATGTCCAGCATTCTGCCCATGTCCAGCATTCTGCCCCACGTCTCACAGTCTGCCCCATGTCCAGCATTCTGCCCCATGTCTCACTGACTGCCCCATGTCCAGCATTCTGCCCCATGTTTCACAGTCTGCCCCATGTCCAGTATTCTGCCCCATGTCTCAGTCTGCCCCCATGTCCAGCATTCTGCTCCCATGTCTCACAGTCTGCCCCATGTCCAGCATTCTACCCCATATCTCACAGTCCTCCCCCATGTCCAGCATTCTGCCCCATGTCTCACAGTCTGCCCCCATTTGCTGCATTCTGCCCCATGTCCAGCATTCGGCCCCATGTCCAGCATTCTGCCCCATGTCTCACAGTCTGCCCCATGTCCAGCATTCTGCCCCATGTCTCACAGTCTGCCCCCATGTCCATCATTCTTCCCCATGTCTTACAGTCTGCTCCATGTCCAGCATTCTGCCCCATGTCTCACAGTCTGTCCCCATGTCCAGCATTCTGCTCCATGTCTCACAGTCTGCCCCCATGTCCAGCATTCTGTCCCATGTCCAGCATTCTGCCCCATGTCTCACAGTGTGCCCCCATGTCCAGCATTCTGCCCCATGTCTCACAGACTGCCCCCATGTCCAGCATTCTGCCCCATGTCTCACAGACTACCCCCATGCCCAGCATTCTGCCCCATGTCTCACAGTCTGCCCCCATGTCCAGCATTCTGCCCCATGTCCAGCATTCGGCCCATGTCCAGCATTCTGCCCCATGTCTCACAGTCTGCCACCATGTCAAGCATTCTGCCCCATGTCTCACAGTCTGCCCCCATGTCCAGCATTTTGCCCCATGTCTAACAGTCTGCCCCATGTCCAGCATTCTGCCCCATGTCTCACAGTCTGCCCCATGTCCAGAATTCTGCCCCATGTGTGTAGCCCTGGTGTGAAGGCACACGCAGTACCCTGGAGAATGTGTGGAGAGATAGCAGTTCAATGCTCTATACCCATTCACTCAATATACACTAGACACACCCTTAGGGTAGTGTAGTGACTCGTAGGGAGTGGTCAGTGTAGATTCGTTGAGTGATTTTGGAGTCAGTTTCCTGTCTTCGGACAGAGCAGACGTGTGGAGTCTAGCCTGGACGTGGAGGGAGGAAGAGGTCCAGTCAGTCAGCAGCAGAGCTGAGTGCAATCTGTGTGCAGTTCAGAAAGTGGAGGCCAGTACAGGTGAGCCAGATCACCTCAGCCTGGTCAGAGCTGTGCCCCACTGATATACAGACTGAGAGTTTTATTGAGAAAGAAGAGGGAGTTGCAGATATACTTCAGTCTCCTGTCCCAAGGACAGTGAAGGTTCAGAGACGTGCTCCTGCCTAGAGGATTACTGAGAGTCTGGCAACAAGCTCAAGGAAGAAGTTAAGAAAGGGACTGACTTTGTTAACCTTTGAAGTGAGGAATGCTTATGCTACCAGCGCGGACAAGGCGAAAGGCACAGTGGTAGGAATTCTGAGTGCTATAGGATTGGAGAAGTCCTGCACGTTGTCACCGGTCACTGGGGACCGAAGGATCACTATAGCTTCACGCATAGTGGTAAGAAAACCAGAGGCTTACCGGACCTTAGGTCGCGGCAAGCAGCCCTTGGAGTGTCGGTACGTAACTGGGGTCAGGTGGAATAGGAACTTTGAGCTAGGCCAAGCATAGAAGAACCTAGTTTCATCACAGGAAGGCTCCGACCACAACACTGACCGGGCAGTACAGCTTGGAGATAGCTGGAGTTTTATAGAGGGAACTACGCTTCATGCTGGTTGGACTCGCCATTTTGAAAGAAAAGGAGGCCCCTAACTTGTCCAGCTGCTACCTCAAAACACATCCTCCATTGGATCAGCCTCCCTGGGACCTGCCTTACCATCTTGCAAGTAAAAAGGTATGGAAAGACGCTGATGTGTGAGACTGTGTTATTTGATTGCGTCCCTGCACAACCCCACCATAACCATCGACCTGAGGGAAGAGTCCCACCTGTAGGGGACCCGACATCTAGCTGCCTCACCATCCCTCAGAGCTCAACAGCAGCGCTGGTACAAATTACCAGAAGACTACAGGTGGCGTCACGAACTGTATATATATATCCCCTGTAAATATACCCCCCAACATACGCCTGACCGCCAGGGCCACAGACCGAGCCACCGCTACCTGTGACAATCCCATAGACTTCTACGGGCTCGGCTCTGAGTACCCCATTGCCCTGGAAACCCACAATTGTGGTGCGTGGTCGAGACAATTTGGCGTCACGAACAGGATGCGAAACTCGCAAAATTGCGAGCCCTGTGTGCCTATGGAGTTGTTTTTGTGAAAAGGACTGTTTGCACTTTTGGCGCCAAAAATCGCCATCTTTGTCGCCATATTCGCGCCCTCAGGCGCTGGAGAAGAAGGTGGGCGTACCTTCGTGGGCGTGTACCCCCCTGTGGCGCGAAGAGAATGCCTGCCCTCTCAAAGTGCTATTACAATATGCGATCCTGCCCTACAGCAAAGGAGGTCCGCCTCCTCTTCACCTTTCCTGCAAAGAGGAGGAGACGCAAACCCCGCCTCCACGGAAGAGACCGGATGTCTCTGGTGGAAGAAGAAAGAACGCTCTAGAACATCATGGAAGCAGGACGTGTGCAGCCGAGCAGGGAAGCGGAGGAAGGCAGGCCCGTGCCCCAGCCAAGCTGCCACTAGAACCGGAGTCATCCGTGGTCCTGCACCTGCAGCAAGCATTGCTGGAAATAAAAGAAGAAAATACACGACTGAGAAAGATGATTTTGCCACAATCTGGATTTGAAGAGATTGAGAGACGCCGGAGTACCCTGGAGCAGCGGCGGCTGTGGGATGCGGTGTTCTCTCCCCTCGACGACCCCCTACGTCTGGAGTTACCAAAACTTCTGCTGCCCAAGGCAAAGGAGCAACCGGAGGCTGCCCCCGAAAGTACCGATCCTGATCCCACCGGTGAAGCGGTGGAGGCGAAGGAGGTTGAGGAGGTACCGCCAGTTCCGGAACGCCCGCCCGGCCAGGAGGCCGCAGCAGATGATCGATCCCCGGCAGGGACACCGGAGGGGTCCTGTCCGTCATTACCAGACGTGACTGGGACGAGATGGCGCGCCTGGATGACGTCGCCTATACCGCCCAGTGGGAATGTGAGTGGCAGCGTCGTGAGGAGAAACAGCAACGCCAGCAGGAGGAAGAGCGGGAAGCTCAGCGCAACCGACAGCGGCAACATGCAGAGCTGATCGCGGACAAGGAGAGTGTCCGTCGAGAAAAAGGTACTCTGAGGGAACCGCGGCGGCAGGGGTGTGTGACAGAGTTCCAGCTCCGGAAGGGCTGGGGCTTTATCAGAGAACCGGGCCTCTACCCAGGGGTCTTTGTCAGCAGACGTGATGTAGAATCCCACCTACCGCAAGGTCATCCCGGGAGGGACCTAGTTAATGGAGACATTGTCACCTATACACGACACTGGGGTATGAAGGGATGGTATGCCCTTAATGTCACAATCGTCCGTGACCCGTCCCCGACGCTGGTAACGTCACCACTACCGCAGCGTCCCCGTCTCCAGCTCAAACAGCATTCGGCCGTGCCCCAGCATCGCCCCCTGCAGGTATCTCGCAAATAGAAGCAACACCTGTATACTCTCCACTAACTCGTTATTCTTCTACATCGCAACTTGCGACCCAGTCTCCATCGCAATCTATGACACGATCAATATCGCTAACTGTAACGCAAATTGAAACGCAATCGGTGTCTCGCAAGGAGAAAGTACCCGTTGCGCCCCTAGAGGTTCGCACGAGAACTGTGGCGACCCAGACCCTAATAGCAGCACACGACTTGTTAGTCATGGGATCTAGGGACCATCGCATTGTTCCAGCCCCGGGGTGGAAGATGTCATTGAAGTCAAGAGAATGTGAAGAACGGTAGGACCCAGACAGGGTTTACCGCAACTAAGAAGATGTACATAAGTTTTATAAAAGTGAAAATGTTTTGCACAAGTTAAATGTGTATATAACGTATATATATATTGCCAAAAGTAGAATGCCCGGCTGGGTAATCAGATAAAAAGTTTTTGCACTTTATTGTGATGTGATTTGATATAATGTGTCTTTGTTTTACAATGGACTTTGAGGTTGAGGACTGTGCCAGCCCAGAACTTATCTGTATATAGTTGCGCTTCGGTGCCTAATATTGGTTTTACATAAAACCAGCACAACTACCTCTGAACACAAAACCCGTGTGGTGTGGCACTGAGTGAGGTCTGCATTCCTAAGTCCTGCAGCCCACCCAGGACCCACGTTGAAGGTTTGGTGCGGGTCCTTCACAAGCATATTGTCTATTTATATGAAAATGTTATTTAATATTGTATTTTTCTATATATAATGTTTTGTTTGCAACGTTCAAGACATCCTTACCTCCCGGATGGGACGAATTAATGTTTAATGTTGATGTTTAATGCATAAACAAAATTGTCTCTTTGTATTTTACAGCCCGGGAGTGCTGTCTTTTACCATGGGGGAATGTGTAGCCCTGGTGTGAAGGCACACGCAGTACCCTGGAGAATGTGTGGAGAGATAGCAGTTCAATGCTCTATACCCATTCACTCAATATACACTAGACACACCCTTAGGGTAGTGTAGTGACTCGTAGGGAGTGGTCAGTGTAGATTCGTTGAGTGATTTTGGAGTCAGTTTCCTGTCTTCGGACAGAGCAGACGTGTGGAGTCTAGCCTGGACGTGGAGGGAGGAAGAGGTCCAGTCAGTCAGCAGCAGAGCTGAGTGCAATCTGTGTGCAGTTCAGAAAGTGGAGGCCAGTACAGGTGAGCCAGATCACCTCAGCCTGGTCAGAGCTGTGCCCCACTGATATACAGACTGAGAGTTTTATTGAGAAAGAAGAGGGAGTTGCAGATATACTTCAGTCTCCTGTCCCAAGGACAGTGAAGGTTCAGAGACGTGCTCCTGCCTAGAGGATTACTGAGAGTCTGGCAACAAGCTCAAGGAAGAAGTTAAGAAAGGGACTGACTTTGTTAACCTTTGAAGTGAAGAATGCTTATGCTACCAGCGCGGACAAGGCGAAAGGCACAGTGGTAGGAATTCTGAGTGCTATAGGATTGGAGAAGTCCTGCACGTTGTCACCGGTCACTGGGGACCGAAGGATCACTATAGCTTCACGCATAGTGGTAAGAAAACCAGAGGCTTACCGGACCTTAGGTCGCGGCAAGCAGCCCTTGGAGTGTCGGTACGTAACTGGGGTCAGGTGGAATAGGAACTTTGAGCTAGGCCAAGCATAGAAGAACCTAGTTTCATCACAGGAAGGCTCCGACCACAACACTGACCGGGCAGTACAGCTTGGAGATAGCTGGAGTTTTATAGAGGGAACTACGCTTCATGCTGGTTGGACTCGCCATTTTGAAAGAAAAGGAGGCCCCTAACTTGTCCAGCTGCTACCTCAAAACACATCCTCCATTGGATCAGCCTCCCTGGGACCTGCCTTACCATCTTGCAAGTAAAAAGGTATGGAAAGACGCTGATGTGTGAGACTGTGTTATTTGATTGCGTCCCTGCACAACCCCACCATAACCATCGACCTGAGGGAAGAGTCCCACCTGTAGGGGACCCGACATCTAGCTGCCTCACCATCCCCTCAGAGCTCAACAGCAGCGCTGGTACAAATTACCAGAAGACTACAGGTGGCGTCACGAACTGTATATATATATCCCCTGTAAATATACCCCCCAACATACGCCTGACCGCCAGGGCCACAGACCGAGCCACCGCTACCTGTGACAATCCCATAGACTTCTACGGGCTCGGCTCTGAGTACCCCATTGCCCTGGAAACCCACAATTGTGGTGCATGGTCGAGACACATGTCTCACAGTCTGCCCCCATTTGCAGCATTCTGCCCCATGTCCAGCATTCGGCCCCATGTCCAACATTCTGCCCATGTCTCACAGTCTGCCCCCATGTCCAGCATTCTGCCCCCATGTCCAGCATTCTGCCCCATGTCCAGCATTCTGCCCCACGTCTCACAGTCTGCCCCCATGTCCAGCATTCTGCCCCATGTCTCACAGACTGCCCCCATGTCCAGCATTCTGACCCATGTTTCACAGTCTGCCCTATGTCCAGCATTCTGCCCCATGTCTCAGTCTGCCCCCATGTCCAGCATTCTGCTTCCATGTCTCACAGTCTGCCCCATGTCCAGCATTCTACACCATATCTCACAGTCCTCCCCATGTCCAGCATTTTGCCCCATGTCTCAGTCTGCCCCCATGTCCAGCATTCTGCCCCATGTCCAGCATTCTGCCCCATGTCTCGGTCTGCCCCCATGTCAAGCATTCTGCCCATGTCCAGCATTCTGCCTCATGTCTCACAGTCTGCTCCCATTTCCAGCATTCTGCCCCATGTCCAGCATTCTGCCCCATGTCTCACTGTCTGCCCCCATGTCCAGCATTCTGCCACATGTCTCACAGTCTGCCCCCCTGTCCAGCATTCTGCCCCATGTCCAGCATTCTGCTCCATGTCTCACAGTCTGCCCCATGTCCAGCATTCTACCCCATGTCTCAGTTTGCCCCCATGTCCAGCATTCTGCCCCATGTCTCACAGTGTGCCCCCATGCCTCACAGTGTGCCCCCATGTCTCACAGTGTGCCCCCATGTCTCACAGTGTGCCCCCATGTCCAGCATTCTGCCCCCATGTCTCACAGTGTGCCTCCATGTCCAGCATTCTGTCCCCATGTCTCACAGTCTGCCCCCTGTGTCCAGACAGCATTCTTTCCCCATGTTCATTCTGTCCCCCGAGTCTCACAGGCTGCCCTGTGTGCCCGGATTGCCGCTCAATAAAAAAAAACAAACACTTTCTTCTTACCTTGCTGCGCTACTACGGCGAAGCTCCCTCCACGCAGCTGAAGCGCGCACTCGCCGGCGACTGACAATGACGTCAGACGCCAGCGACATGCGCACTGCGGCTGACGTCAGCTGCCAGCCTCCGATTGGCTGACGGCTGTTAATTATTGATGTGCGGGTGCGGGCTCGCTGTGGACCACTCCCTCCTGCTCCAGATTCTCTCATTTCTGGGCATCACAGGCTTGACCCTATCCTGGATCTCATCATATCTGAGGCTGTGGTTCCACGGTCCGGAACCACAGCGCTTTGGACGGAGCGGAAATTCCGCTCCGTCTAAGCCCCGTCCCCTTTCTGACGCGCGCTCTTTCCGGAGGTGTTCAGGACACCTCCAGAACACCTCCGGAAAGAACGCAGGGCTACATAGTCCTGTGTGAAATTCTGTTGCGGCGACGCAACGTCGCCGCAACACGCGAGGACATGCTGCGGTCTGAAAAGACGCGCCGCATGTCCGTTTACGCAGGTCTGCCACCTGCGTGTTGTTACGCATAGTGGAGACGGGATTTCTTGAAATCCCCTCCACTATGCTGTAACATCTGGACGCTGCGTGTTTGGCGCTGCGCCAGCGCACAGCGCCAAACACGCAGCGTTTACTGATCGTGGAAACTCACCCTAACAGATCGAACATTCAGTGTCTTCCTCTCCCACACCACCTCCTCCCCTCGCCCCCTGTCTGTCGGTGTTCCTCAAGGCTCAGTTCTAGGACCCCTACTCTTCTCCATCTACACCTTCGGCCTGGGACAGCTCATAGAATCCCACGGTTTGCAGTATCATCTCTATGCCGATGACACGCAGATCTACCTATCTGGACCTGACCTCACCTCCTTACTGACAAAAATCCCACACTGTCTGTCCGCTATTTCAGCTTTCTTTTCTGCTCGCTTTCTAAAACTGAACATGGACAAGACAGAATTCATTATCTTCCCCATATCACTCTACCCCTCCACCAGACCTATCCCTCAATGTCAATGGCTGCTCACTTTCCCCGGTCCCGCATGCTCGGTGCCTCAGGGTGATCATCGACTCTGCCCTTTCTTTCAAGCCACATATCCAAACCCTAGCCTCCTCCTGCCGTCTCAAACTCAAAAATATTTCCCGGATCTGTGCATTCCTTGACCACGATACCACAAAAACACTAGTGCATGCCCTTATCATCTCCCGCCTTGACTACTGCAACCTCCTACTCTCTGGCCTCCCCTCCAGCACCCTGGCACCACTCCAATCCATCCTACATTCTGCTGCTGACTAATCCACCTGTCTCCCCGTTATTCCCCAGCCTCTCCCCTATGCAAAGCCCTTCATTGGCTTCCTATCGTCCAGAGGCACCAGTTCAAAACTCTAACTATGACATACAAAGCCATCCACAACCTGTCCCCTCCATACATCTGTGACATGGTCTCCCATTACTTACCCTCGCGCAACCTTCGATCCTCTCAAGATCTCGTTCTCTACTCTCCCCTTATCTCTTCTTCCCACAACCGCATACAAGACTTCTCCCGTGCCTCCCCCATACTCTGGAACTCTCTACCCCAACACATCAGACTCGCGCCTACCATGGAAACCTTCAAAAAGAACCTGAAGACCTACCTCTTCCAACAAGCCTACAACCAGCAGTGATCCTCAGTCTACTGAACCGCCGCATGACCAGTTCTATCCTCTCCTAGTGTACAGTCATGGCCAAAAGTTTTGAGAATGACACAAATATTAATTTTTACAAAGTCTACTGCTTCACTTTTTCTAATGGCAATTTGCATATACTCCAGAATGTTATAAAGAGTGATCAGCTTAACAGCAATTACTTGCAAAGTCAATATTTGGCTAGAAAATGAACTTTATCCCCCAAAACACATTTCAACATCATTGCAGCCCTGCCTTAAAAGGACCAGCTAACCTCTTTTCAGTGATTGTTCCATTAACACAGGTGTGGGTGTTGATGAGGACATGGCTGGAGATCAATCTGTCATGATTAAGTAAGAATGACACCACTGGACACTTTAAAAGGAGGCTGGTGCTTGGCATCATTGTTTCTCTTCTGTTAACCATGGTTATCTCTAAAGAAACACGTGCAGTCATCATTGCAATGCACAAAAATGGCCTAACAGGGAAGAGTATCGCAGCTAGAAAGATTGCACCTCAGTCAACAATCTATCGCATCATCAAGAACTTCAAGGAGAGAGGTTCCATTGTTGCCAAAAAGCCTTCAGGGCGCCTAAGAAAGACCAGCAAGGGCCAGGACCGTCTCTTAAAAGTGTTTCAGCTGCGGGATCGGGCTACCAGCAGTGCAGAGCTTGCTCAGGAATGGCAGCAGGCAGGTGTGAGTGCATCTGCACGCACTGTGAGGCGGAGACTCTTGGAGCAAGGCCTGGTCTCAAGGAGGGCAGCAAAGAAGCCACTTCTCTCCAGAAAAAACATTATGGACAGACTGATATTCTGCAAAAGGTACAGGCAGTGGACTGATGAGGACTGGGGTAAAGTTATTTTCTCTGATGAATCCCCTTTTCGATTGTTTGGGACATCAGGAAAACGCCTCATTCGGAGAAGACAAGGTGAGCGCTACCACCAGTCTTGTCTCATGCCAACTGTTAAGCATCCTGAAACCATTCATGTGTGGGGTTGCTTCTCAGCCAAGGGAATCGGCTCTCTCACAGTCTTGCCTAAAAACACAGCCATGAATAAAGAATGGTACCAGAATGTCCTCCAAGAGCAACTTCTCCCAACCCTCCAAGAGCAGTTTGGCGATCAACAATGCCTTTTCCAGCATGATGGAGCACTTTGCCATAAAGCAAAGGTGATAACTAAATGGCTCAGGGAACAAAACATAGAGATTTTGGGTCCAAGGCCTGGAAACTCCCCAGATCTTAATCCCATTGAGAACTTGTGGTCAATCATCAAGAGACGGGTGGACAAACAAAAACCTAAAAATTCTGACAAAATGAAAGCATTGATTGTGTAAGAATGGACTGCTATCAGTCAGGATTTCGTCCAGAAGTTGATTGAGAGCATGCCAGGGAGAATTGCAGAGGTCCTGAAGAAGAAGGGTCAACACTGCAAATATTGACTTGCTGCATTAACTCATTCTAACTGTCAATATAAGCTTTTGCTACTCATATGTTTGCAATTATTATATTTCTGTCTGTGGTAAAAACATCTGTCAAACACACATAAAAACCAGAGGGCAGCAGATCATGTGAAAATATAATATTTGTGTCATTCTCAAAA
>JARQOD010010188.1:0-28297 GCA_033576555.1 Oophaga sylvatica | reverse complement strand
AAGAGTGCATAGACCCTAATCCACCATTTAGTGAGAAGGCTAGACGTGTCACAAAGCCAACTTGGAAAATAAGGAGAATCTAGAATCCAGTAAACATGATCTTCTCCGTGCAACAGCAGAGCTATGGCAAAAACTCTTATGCCACATAAATAGCCTATCTCAGCCTGCTTCTCTCCAACGACCACTGGAGGGAGCTCTCGCACAACTGTGTTCAGATTATCAATGTTATGCAGAAATAACAGACCAATATATCGCAGTGTTAAAAAGACTTAACCCATCAGTTACCTGCAAAGAGCTGCAAGCTTTCCAAAAACTTAACTCTGAGAGAGAAAGCATGGTGCGCGATATAAAAGCCAAAACAGAGGCAAGAATCGCACTAATAGCCGAGATGTCATCTTGCATTTCTGGCTCTGCCAGACAGTCAAAGCGAACATCTAAGTCACGCTCTTCAAAATCCTCAACCCTCAGCGAACAGCTCATAAAAGCATGTGCGGAAGCTGAGGCCACTAAAATACAAGCTGCCTTTGCTCAAAAGGAAACTGAAATGAAAACTGAGGCCACTAAAATACAAGCTGCCCCAGAGGCCATAGAAATGAAAACTGAGGCCACTAAAATACAAGGTGCCCTAGAGGCCCTAGAGAAGGAACGCCAACACGCCATAGCCATGGCAAAATTAAAGGTCCTGGAACAAGCCATCAGTGGGAGCCAAAGAGACAGCATCAGTTAAGTGGTTTTGATACTGAAGACCCTCTTAAGCGTACTAGAGACTATGTACAAAGCCAACACAGTGCTATCCCTGCTCCTGCAATCCTTCCTGACCACACAGATGCTTCCCTGAAACAACAGGGTTTTGATACTGAAGACCCTCTTAAGCGTACTAGAGACTATGTACAAGGCCAACACAGCGCTATCCCTGCTCCTGCAATCCTTCCTGACCACACTGATGCTCCCCTGAGGCAACAGGACACAGAGCGTTTATCCCCATCCTGCACCCAAGGTCAGTACAATTACAATACGCTGCCAATCTTGTATCCTGATCCACCTCTGTGCACCGAAATGTACCAGAAACCTGCAAATCACCAAATCTTATACTCAGAATCCTACGTACAGGCCAATATGCAGGCCAGTCACCACACTCCGGTCAATCACACAATTCCAGTCCCATGTGTAGCAGAAACTAAGCTCATTAAGCCAGTTAATGGACTGAATGCCTACGCTGCCCCATACGTACCTGCATTCCCAGGTCAAATCACAGACTGTATGAACAAAGCAATCCAACCAGCATCGGTCCTTCCAAAATCGGAGAATGCTGATATGACTGGCCTCGCAAGGTACATGATTCGGCGTGATCTAACTAAGACCGGTCTTACAGAGTTTGACGATAAACCTGAGAACTACAGGGGTTGGAAGTGTACCTTTGAAACCACGATCAGTGATCTCGGCATCACCGCCGCTGAAGAGCTAGACCTGCTAATCAGGTGGCTTGGGCCACAATCCACGGATCGGGTCAAGAGACTTAAATCTGTCCACATCAGTAATCCCATTGCTGGTCTCACTTCCGCATGGAAGAGACTAGAAAGAAGCTATGGCAGTCCTGAGGTCATAGAAAGGGCCCTGTTCAAACGACTAGAGGATTTTCCAAAGGTATCTAATAAAGACAGTACAAGGTTCCAAGAGCTCAGCGACCTCCTGTTAGAGCTTCAGCTGGCCAAAGCAGACCCGTACCTTCCTGGCCTCAGCTACCTGGACACTGCTCATGGGGTAACCCCAATAGTTTCCAAGCTGCCGTCCAATATCCAAAATAAGTGGGCCATGCTTGGATCAAAATACAAAAGGGAAAACCAAGTCTCCTTCCCTCCATTTTCCTACTTCTGCGAGTTCATCGAAAATATCGCAGAGTGTAAGACCGATCCAAGTTTTTCCTATGGAGAACACAGCGACCCTGTTTCATCTACAAAACACGACAGTCCACGTCTTAACTACAGGAACCACCAAGCTCCAATGTCCATCAAGAAGACTGATGTTCTTCCGGCACCTTCAGTATCACAAGATACGAGCGACAAAGGTGAGAAGGTTGAGAATCCTAATCGCCGGTGTCCAATTCACAAACTACCACATCCCTGAAGAAGTGCATCGGCTTCAGGAAGAAGCCCCTTCAAGAACGAAAGGAGCTCTTGAAGAAGTTTGGAGTATGCTTCAGGTGCTGCGCCTCTACCGAACATCTTGCTAAGGACTGTGTCATCCCCATCATGTGTCTAGAGTGCGACAGCGAAGACCACGTACAGGCGCTCCATCCATCACAGCCTGACTCTGCGTCTTCACCTTCTCCACCCACAAGCCATGGCGGGGAGAGTACAGACCAAGTGACAAGCCATGTTGCAGTATCTTCCTCATGCACCGATGTCTGTGGAGAAGGTCTTCGAGACAAGTCCTGTGCGAAGATATGCCTGTCATGGGTGTATCCCAAGGGCCATCCAGAGAAGGCAGTCAAGGTGTACGTTAGCCTGGATGACCAGAGCAACAAATCATTAGCCAGGTCAGAACTCTTTGACTTGTTTGACTTAAAAGGAGACTTCTATCCCTACACCTTGGGCACCTGCAGTGGCGTTTTACAAACCTCTGGAAGAAGGGCCAGTGGCCTCATAATAACTTCTCTTGAGAAAGGCGCCACGGAGATACCACTACCCACGCTTGTAGAGTGTAACCAAATACCATTCAATAGGGAAGAAATCCCAACACCAGAAGTCGCTCTTCAGCATCCTCATCTCAGAATGATAGCCAAAGAGATGCCACCCCTGGATGATAAGGCAGACATCCTAATTCTCCTTGGCAGAGACATTATACGACTGCACAAGATGCGTCAACAAATCCACGGACTACTCAATGAACCATATGCCCAGCGCCTCGAGTTGGGCTGGGTCATCATTGGCAATGTCTGTAGTGACCAGACAAAGAATCAGAACGACATCTCCTCTTACAAAACCGTTATCACGTCGGATGACAACGACTTGTCCTCCCTGTCATACTCACGTCACCAATGGATGAAGGAGAAGTCAAACGACACTACGTGTCAACGGCAACCATCCAATATTTCAAGTCCGCTTTATCCTCGAGACTACAACCTCGAGATAACAGCATTCGATCCTTCAACCAAGGACAACAACTCACTACCTACAGAGGGAGACAAAGTGATCATCAGGGTCATGAGCGTCAAACCCACCGAAGACAACTATAACAGCTGGGTAGCTCCCTCACCTTCTCTTCCAGCAAAGACTAAGTTGCCAAGGGATCCACAGCAAGTAACTGCTAAGTTCCCAACCTTTGATACCCATCTCCATCACAAGCCTGGTCAAACCGAAGCCATGCTAGACTTCAGTGCTCAGAGTGAGAGCCGCTCTCTCAACAGCCTACCTCTGACCGATGGTGCCAGCGTTTTCCCCACGCAATTCAGCCTCAGCTCACTGGCGGATGTTGAACAAGACACGTTCACTTCCCAAGCATCACCCTGTAAGGAACTTGCTATCAAACGAGGAGCTTCGCCTGTTGAAAACAGCATTGACGGTCCTCTCGGGTTTAAGACACCCATCGCAGTTCTAGGCAGGGTACCACTGAGACAGCTTGCTACTCCGGATATCAACGGGAACACTATGCTACCATCTCAGAGACAGCAAAGATGGGAGATGGCGAAGAAGTCTCTAAAGGCCTTACAACAAGTCCTGCCCCGTAGTTCTGTAAAGACTCTTTCAACCATCATCAAGAGACAAGTCTACCTTTCCTACGATGTGTCTACGAAGACTACAGCTGCAGGAGCCTCTCCCAGCGCTTCAGAAACCGGCAAAAAGGTACAGAAGCTGAGCTCTCTTTACCCTGGACATCCTTTCAGCTGGTCAGCCATCCTATCTGCTGACATACATTTCAGGCAAATCATCTGCTGGCTCCTTCGAGCAGGAGTCACATGATCTTAGCTTCGTCTCTGAACTCAGCTCACGGCGGGGAGCCTACCGCCATATACTCCTCCAGCTGTGTTGGAACATTGTAATATTTTAACTTTCTCCAGCGGATTATTGGGTTGGTGGAAGTGTTTGCACGTTGCGGCTTCCCCAATCCGAAGATCGGTTTCGTTTGGACTCGGACTATTCCGCTGTTGAGGACTTCATGCCTCCAACTGAACATTGGACCATGCCAATTAGACTTCAACTGTTGTTGTTATTACCTGCATGCTTGTTTTTTCCTTTTGTCTTTCAGGTCTACAGTGACATCTCCAGTGGACATCATAAAATTATGAAATCTATAGATTTTAGACGGGGAGTGTTATGTCCCATGAATGAGACATTTTACAGACTGTCCTGTGTATTTTACATGCTGTATTGCAGTCTCTCATATTGTTTACTGTTGCTATGTGTCCCTGTGTTTGCATAGCTGAAATCCTCCCTTTACATCAAGTTTGTCCCTTCTGTCTCTCTGTCTCCCTCTTCTGGTGTGATGTCATTTCCTTCTTCTTTCTCCTGTGTTTCATTCTCCATCTTGATTTTATCGATATCACATGTGTTTTCAGTCTGTCTGAAGAAAGTCTTTTTTACCTGCTGCTGTTTGTATGCATTCAACAAGAATTCTTAAAGAAATCAAAGTCTCTTCTGGATTCTTCATAACATGTGTGCCGGCAGCTGAGTTAAGCTATCTGCGATCTTCGCCAATTGTAAGTAGGGTGAAAAAGATCCAGCATCTCACAGAGCCATATTTACAGCCACAGGCCCCGGGGACAGAATATGGCCCATTGAAAAATGTTTACCATAATCAGGTTCCTTGCATCATGTTCTCACCCGCTTTATGCATTTAATTAGCCCTCTGTGTCTGTATTGTTACACACTTTGGCTGTTAACTGGTTCATGCAGCATTACAGGAACACTCAATTCGTACATTATGGCTGGTCCGAACAATGAGAGCAATTGTTACCATCCACCTTTCGTGTCTCCCCTGTTTCCTTATAGATTGTAAGCTTGTGAGCAGGGCCCTCATTCCTCTTGGTTTCTATTTTGATCTATGTGTTTTTGTTATGCTGTAATGTCTGTTGTCTGTACAAGTCCCCTCTATAATGTGAAGTGCTGCGGAATATGTTGGCGCTATAGAAATAGAATTATTATTATAGAGGACGTTTAACCCCGTCTGATGCCACTGTCAATAGTGACAGCAACATCGATGGGCATTACAGAGGGAGAGAGCTCCTTCTCTGCTTCCATCAGCACAATGCTATTGTGATCACTCATGGAGTCAATATTGTCACTACATCTGTAGATAAATTCCTAGAGGGGTGTAATTTCCAAAATTGGGCTCACTTGAGGGGAGATTTTGCTCTTCTGGTACTTAGTGGCTCTGTATATGGTGCCTGCAAACTATTCTACAATAATTTGTTCTCCTAAAGTAAAATAGCGCTCCTTCCCTCCCAAGTTTCACTTTGTGACTAAGCAGCCACATATGGGATATTGCCACGTTCAGCAGAAATTGTGTAACACATTTTTGTGCCATTGTTACTTAATTCCCGGTGTGAAAATGTAAAATCTGGGGCTAAAACTTAATTTTTGTGGTAAAAATTAAATTATTTTTTACTTCTCTCCCAAAGGTGTAAGGTTCCACAACACACCCCTGGTATCAGTGTGATCACTGCAACCCTAGATTAATAATTTAAAGGTGTAGTTTGTAAAATGTAGTCTCTTCTGGGGGATTCTGCTGTTCTGTCATCTCAGGGGCTCTACCAATGTGACATGGCACCCTCAAACCATTCCAGCAAAATGTGCGCTACAATATGGTGCTTCTTCCCTTCTGAGCAGTGCTGTGGAGTCTGTGTCCATTTTGGTGGCCTGTAGTCGGTATAAAATGGACAGACTCCAACTCCTAAAATATATAATAAATTGGGTACAGTGCAAGATGTGCTGTAAATGTTTTCAGAAGAATTTGGGAAAGTTATGAAATGTCCTATAAATGTCTGTTCTGTTCCTGATCTAAGGATCTCGGCTTTTAGTTTAAATAAATCTGCTGCACTTTACATACATGCTCAGTAGTGAGACAGGGCTGTGGAGTCGGAGTCTGTAGTCAGGTAAATTGAGGACTAGGAGCGAGAGGTTTGGCTTACCGACTCCACAGTCCTGCTTCTGAGCTTTGTACTGTGCTTCAAAAGTAGTTTGAGAGAAGAGAGAAATTGCATATAACATTTTTTGCGCTCCGTTTTCTCTTATCCCTTTTGAAATGTGAAAACTTTAAGCCAAAGTAACAATTTAGTGGAAAAAATGTTAATTTTCCACTGACTCAGCCCAATGTTATACAATTCTGTGAATTGCTTGAGGGTTAAAAATGCTCACTACAGCTCTAGATGAATTCCTCAAGACATGTAGTTTCCATGGGGTCACTTGTGGGGGGTTTCGGCTGTTTTGGCATGTCAGGGGCATACGCAAACTGTTCCAGCTAAAATTGCGCTCCAGATTTCAATTGGCGCTCCTACCCTTTTGAGTTCTGCCGTGCGCCCAAACAGAAGATTTCCACCACTTATTGGGTATCCGCGTACTCAGGACAAATTGCACAACAAATTGTGTGGTCCATTTTCTCCTGTTGCCCTTCTGAAAATGAAAAATTTGGGACTAAAGCAACATTTCTTATTTTCACGGCTCAACGATATAAAATTCTGTGACTCACCTGTGGGTTCAAGGTGCTCAACACCAAAATGGGGTCAATTACGGGGGGTTTCCAATGTTTAGGTAGATAATTTCAAACACGACATGGCATTCAAAAAGTCAAATGGCACTCCTTCACTTTCGAGCCCTGCTGTGTGCCCAAACTGTGTTTTTCCCTGACATATGGGTATCTGCGTGTTCAGGAGAAATTGCACGGAAAATTGTATGGTCTGTTTTCTTCTGTTAACCTTGTAAGATAAAAAAAATTGGGGCTAGAAGAATATTTTTGTGGGAAAAATGTGATTTTTTTAAAAAAAAAAAAAAATATATATATATATATATATATGTGTGTATATATATATATATTTTACTTTTCACGGCTCTACTATAAACTCCTGTGAAGCTCCTGGAGGTTCAAGGTGCTCGCCACACATCTTAATACATTTATAGAGGGTCTTGTTTCCAAAATAAGGCCCCTTATGGGGAGTTTCCACTGTTTGGGCACATCAGGGGCTCTCCAAATGCAACATGGCGTCCGCTTCTGATTCCAGACATTTTTGCATTCAAAAAGTCAAACTATGCTCCTTCCCTTCTGAGCCCTGTGACCAAAAATTTTTTACGGAAACCAAAGAAAAAACCCTATAAAAATACCTTTTATTGAAATTCATTTAAAAGCATACCAATAGAGGCATGATTGATGAAATAGATCCCTAAGGGTCATCAAAAATATATGCATTGTCAGGTTAGTATAATCATGCGTCTTAGTCAAGTTACAATAAATAATCTCGGGGAATAGACAAGTGTCTTGCCCCAAGTATCTCATTTAATCTAAGTGAAGAAGCCACTGTGTTTTTGTGTTTTGTTTTTTTATTTTGTTTTTTTAATAAATACATAAAAATCAGCTGTAAGCACTGCCTAATTCAATAAATACTTACTAATACTTTCAGGTATTGTGTCTTCTCCTTCCACCTTGTGCTTGCAGTACCTGCCAGCCTGTATACCGAGTCCTGCTGCTAGAAGCTGTTCTGCATGCTAAGCTACATCCACTATATCTGTATTGCAGTGCAGTATGTCTCTACTCTCTGGGGTGTTTTCCTTTTTTTTCCTTTAGATGGCCGCTGACATTTCTTTAACATGTTAATATTTTTAGGGCAAGATCACATAAAGAGCAGCTAGTGTGCAGTTTGATAACTCGACATGCTGTAGCTTATAAGTGCACGTAATCTATAGTGTCCTAGATTCCGACATGCTGTAGCTTATAAGTGCACGTAATCTATAGTGTCCTAGATTCCGACATGCTGTAGCTTATAAGTGCACGTAATCTATAGTGTCCTAGATTCTGACATGCTGTAGCTTATAAGTGCACGTAATCTATAGTGTCCTAGATTCCAACATGCTGTAGCTTATAAGTGCACGTAATCTATAGTGTCCTAGATTCCGACATGCTGTAGCTTATAAGTGCACGTAATCTATAGTGTCCTAGATTCCGATATGCTGTAGCTTATAAGTGCACGTAATCTATAGTGTCCTAGATTCCGACATGCTGTAGCTTATAAGTGCACGTAATCTATAGTGTCCTAGATTCTGACATGCTGTAGCTTATAAGTGCACGTAATCTATAGTGTCCTAGATTCCAACATGCTGTAGCTTATAAGTGCACGTAATCTATAGTGTCCTAGATTCCGACATGCTGTAGCTTATAAGTGCACGTAATCTATAGTGTCCTAGATTCCGATATGCTGTAGCTTATAAGTGCACGTAATCTATAGTGTCCTAGATTCCGACATGCTGTAGCTTATAAGTGCACGTAATCTATAGTGTCCTAGATTCCGACATGCTGTAGCTTAAGTGCACGTAATCTATAGTGTCCTAGATTCCGACATGCTGTAGCTTATAAGTGCACGTAATCTATAGTGTCCTAGATTCCGACATGCTGTAGCTTATAAGTGCACGTAAACTATAGTGTCCTAGAATCCTACTATAGCATACATAAGTGGCAGCACTATGTATCTTTGTCCAGAAATATTTGTTGCTTCGCAGTTTTCTTAATCTTGACCACGATGACTCTAAACTTTACTAACTTTTTTTTATTATTCAATATTTTTGTCTGATAAATGTGATAAACGTTCTGATTTACAAAACTGTGGGAAGGAAGATTGTGACTGTTCTGTATTCTGAGTGTGTGATTTCTTTTTTATTTTTTTTCCCCAGGTTTCCTGGCTTCAAAGAAGTCCGTCTGGTTCCTGGAAGACACGATATCTCCTTTGTAGAGTTTGAAAACGAGAGCCAGGCGGGGTCCGCACGAGACGCACTGCAAGGGTTTAAGATAACACCGTCTCATGCTATGAAGATCACATACGCCAAGAAATGAGACCGATTATCTTAGCTGGACTTATTTATGACTTTTTATTTGTTCTTTTCTCAGAGAATTTAAAATTTATGTGCAAATCTCGAAGTACAGAAGGAGGGATGCATTTGGTGTCCATTGGATTCATGCTCTGATTTTGTATAAATAAATGTTTCTTTTTACTTTTGTTTAAAACATTAACTTTTAGTTACTGATAGACTAAATGATGAATCTGTTGTCTCTGGTTGTCAGGCAAAGTTCATAAACACTTTGTTGACGGATATAGTAATATCAGGTGAAGGATATAAGAGGCATTCAAAGCTGATTTCTCCTTCGCCTCATTGGGGGACACACAGACCGTGGGTGTTATGCTGCTGCCACTAGGAGGACACTAAGCAATACAAGCACAAAAGATTAACTCCTCCTCCTGCAGTATACACCCTCTGTTGGCTCAATCCTGAACCAGTTCTTGCTTAGTGTCTGTAGGAGGCACTAGGGTCTGCTCTCAGACCCCACTTTTTTTCTGAATTTTAAACTTTTTATTATTTTACTTTCTTCACGCACGGATGGGCGACAGGACTTGTACGAAAAGTCACGATCTCCCAAAAACCAACAACAGGCGGCATCGTGCGAGTGTCGCCTCCACGTACCCCTCCTGCCACGCTACCATGGGGCGACAGATCCTTATAACAGGCCGCTCTCCCCATGAGATACCCTTACTTGAGGATGATGATGATTTTGCGTGGCACCTTGGATGGTTACCCCCACCACCTCTCCTGAAAGCGGTGGCGGTCTGGAGGCATGTAAGAGCCCTCTCCACCCCCCTATTGAAAGGGGTTGGTGGATACAGGATGTACAGCCATAGTCGCTGTAGTGCTGTGGAGTTCTCCCTCCTCCATCTTCGGGCTTTCCCCGCAGTGAGTATATGAGGGGCACTGTAATATCGGTCACCGCGACCGCTTATGCGCACTGCGCCCGCATGGCGTTGCGCCGCCGCAGCACAGAATCGCGCCGCTGGCGTTTCCGATCGCACCGCGGCCACGGACTCAAATTTAGTCCCCGGCTTCGGCCCAGGGTAGGCCGCAACTTTAAAATTTACTCCCCGGCTTCGGGCCGGGATAGGCCTCAAGGGGAGGGGGCGGTCCGTGTGGCTCCGCCCACATTGCAGGCTATTGGCCGTCGTCAGTTAACAGGGGACTTCCCTGTTTCCTCCCCCTCTCCTCCCACTGCTTCTGGCGCTTCTCGTCTCACACGAGAAGTGCTTTTATAATCTCGGGCGCCATATTCTCCTGGGACAGCGCTGCACACGCCATCCCTTGACTTCCCTGGTGCACACACACAGGCCCTGGGTAAGTGCACGCTGCGACTAGGTCTACACAGCGTTTGACCCTTCTCCTGCAGCAGGCCTTCGGGTGCAGAAATATGTCGCAATCCAAGGGAATTAAAAAGGCTGACAAGAACTACTCTGTAGTATATGCCGCCTGCGCTTCATGTAACGCTCCCCTGCCGTCAATGCATAGTTCTCAATTCTGTGCATCATGTGCCCAGGAGCCCATGGCTTCTTCTGCTCAGGAGCCCCCTACTACCGAGCAGGGGTCCCTACCTATTCTTGATCCCATTGAGCCAGGTCCTTCAGGGTGGCCAGAATATCTGGCGCACTCCATGAACTCTCTGACTAGGGCCTTGGATACCTTTCGGGGATCTGCTTCTAGCCAGAGCGCCCCTTTTCCTGAGAGGGGTCCGTTAGCCTTCAGAGAGGCCTCATCTGACAGGGGCCGCCTCATGGCGTCAGCAAAGCGGTCGTCCAAAAAACGCCGCCATAATGCTTCCCCCAATCCATCTAGCGGCTCAGCATCTGCGAGCTCAGGTTCTCGCTCCCCCTCTCCTAGAGATATAAGTGACCATGATTCGGAATACGAGTCGGACATTGGTGATGATCCCAACTCGCCAGATTTTCAGGAGTCCTTAGATTCTCTAATTGAGGCAATTAACACAATCCTCAAACTAGATGAAGAACCTGGGTCTCAGCCAAATCATCCTATCTCTTTCAAGAGAGCAAAGCGTGTTCACAAGGTGTTTGGTAACCACCCTGAATTTACTGATATTGTTCAGGGACATAGGGAGCGTCCGGATAGACGTTTCTCAGGACTGAAGTCTCTGAAGGCACGTTACCCTTTTTCAGCAACTGTGGCGAAAGAGTGGACTGAATCTCCTGTTGTAGATCCTCCAGTATCTCGTCTAGCTTCAAAAACCCTACTCTCTGTTTCTGATAGTTCATCCATTAGGAACCCTTCAGATAAACAGATTGACAACCTCGCCAAATCAATTTTTGAGGCGGCTGGAGCATCTCTATCTCCCTCCTTTGCAGCCACCTGGGTGGCAAGGGCTATGGTGGCTTGGGTTGAGAGCCTAGTCAAGATGACTAGTGATATCCCTCTTTCTCCCGAGGCACGTAATCTGGCCTATCAGATTACTCGGGCAGGTGACTACATGGTTCACGCGTCCCTGGATGCAGCTAATTGCGCTGCTCTCTCGGCCGCCAATGCTATCGCTATTCGGAGGTCCCTATGGCTCCGTGAGTGGCGTGCAGACGCTGCTTCAAAGAAGACTTTGACTTCATTGCCTTATCATTCAGGGCGTCTTTTTGGAGATCGCCTTGATCAGATTATTTCTGACGCTACTGGGGGCAAAAGCAAATTTCTCCCACAGCGCAGAATCAATAGGCCTTTTCGGTCTCAATACCAAGGTCGTTCCCGGCTTTTTCGTAGCTCCTTTAATTGGTCCCCTGCTTCGTCCTCCGCTCGAGCACCCCGGTCATCTCGTAGAGATAGGGGCTCGCAGCCATCGTCCAGATCCTCTCAGCCCTGGAGAAACAGGTTTTCTCAGGCAGGAAACAGGAGCTCCTCCTCTCGCAAATTGTCATCGCAATGACTCCTTGCTGGGGATGGGGGACCCAAACAAGGTAGGCGGCCGCCTAATCTTGTTTCACAAAGTCTGGGGGTCGGTCGTTCAGGACCAGTGGGTCCTCGACCTAGTACACTCAGGTTACAAGATCGAATTCTTGTCCCTTCCCCCAAGACGTTTCTTTCAGTCTCGCTTCCCCAAGTCAAAGGATCTTTCAATGCCTTTTCTTCAGGCTCTGAACACGCTTCTTTCCAGCGGAGTCATCGTCCCAGTTCCTCACAAAGAAAAATTCAAAGGGTTTTACTCAAACCTCTTTGTGGTTCCCAAGAAGGACGGCTCTTTGCGTCCTATTCTGGACCTGAAATTGCTAAACAAATTCATCAGAGTTCGTCATTTCAGGATGGAATCTCTCCGTTCTGTTGTCGCATCTCTAGAAAGAAAAGAATACTTGGCGTCTATCGACATCAAGGATGCATATCTGCACATTCCAATTTTCAGCGGACATCAAAGGTTTCTGCGTTTTGCTGTCGGAAAGGATCATTTTCAGTTTGCCGCTCTGCCTTTCGGTCTCGCAACCGCCCCCAGAGTGTTCACAAAAGTCATGGCGGCCGCCATGTCAATTTTACACTCTCGGGGTGTGGTAGTCCTCCATACCTGGACGACCTACTCATAAAAGGTCCGACTTTTCGAGCCTGCGAAGAGAGCGTCGAAATCACTATCGACACCCTCTCCCGCCTCGGTTGGCTAGTCAATTTGGACAAGTCTCTTCCCATTCCCTCTCAGAAGATTCCTTTTCTGGGAATGATTTTGGATACCTCCCAAGGATTGGTATCTCTCCCTCCAGAGAAGATTATCTCTCTGAAGCGGGGAGTGCTCCTGCTGTCGCTAAACCGCCCTCATTCTCTGCGGAGCGCCATGCAGGTCCTCGGGAAAATGGTAGCTTCCATAGAAGCAGTACCTTTCGCCCAATTTCATCTCCGCCCTCTTCAACAGGAGTTGATATCAGTCTGGGACAGGAACCCAACGTCTCTAGGTCGCCGCTTCCGTCTGTCTCCCACAGTCAGAAGCTCCTTAAGATGGTGGATGAATGCCTCATCACTGAATCACGGAAAATCTTTCCTGCCTGTCCATTGGCTGGTGGTGACCACCGATGCCAGTCTCCTCGGATGGGGATCTGTGTTTCTTCATCACACGGCTCAGGGCCGCTGGTCTCTACCAGAGTCCCGTCTCCCAATCAACATCTTAGAGATCAGAGCTATCAAGTTAGCTCTCGTGCACTTCCATCATCTCCTGGCCGGTCGTCCCATCAGGATTCAGTCAGACAACGCCATGTGTTATGTTACGGTAGCTGAGGAGTGCAGGTAAAAAAGGAAATACACCAGAGCAGTTGGAATCTATGAGATTGCAGTACCCTGACTAACCACCGCAACTAGAGGCAGCCGTGGAGCGTTCCTACGATGGTCCTAGACGCCTCGTCACAGCCTGAGAAACTAACTACACCTAAAGATAGAAATAGGAAAGCTATCTGCCCCGGAGCAGAACCCCAAAGATAATAGAAAGCCCCCAAACATGTAATGGCGGTTAGACAAGAGGAAATACTGACACAGAAAGAAAATAGTATGAGCAAACGCTGGGGCCCAAACTATCTAAATAGAAAAGGACAGGAAGGGTACTTACTGCAATCCCAGAAAACCCTGAAAAACACCAACTCTACTAATTTCAAAATCACCTGAGATCACACGACCTCTACCACCTAAATTAGTTCTCTGGTGTAACAAAAACAGCAGCCACTGAAAAAACTGCAAAAAGCAAAAGTACAAAACACAGTGGCTGGACTAAACTGAGAGGGCAAAAGCCCCCGGAGGGGACCCAGAAGGCCCCCACAGAAGTGCAGGACAAAATGCAAAAATATAGCAAAAACACAAAATAAGAAATTGTCTTATCTGATAGCAGGAGATGCAGACACGACACAGCAGGCTACAAGGGAAACTGGAAAGGATTCAGACCAGAACAATTGATCACCGGCAACCCTGATGGGAAAATGATTCCCTTAAATAAGACCAATCAGTAACACCTGATTCCCAATCCTCACTAGTACCGCTTGTAACCACCAGAGGGAGCCTCTGCTCAGAACTCATCTCAAACCCATTCACAACAGTACCCCCCCCTTGAGGAGGGGTCACCGAACCCTCATTTGAGCAACCAGGTCGGTCAGGATGAGTTCTATGATACGCACGGATAAGTCTCCTAGCATGGATGTCCGAAGCAAACACCCAAGAATTATCTTCCTGACCATAACCTCTCCATTTAACCAAATACTGGAGTCTTCGTCTAGAAAAACGAGAATCCAATATTTCTCAACCACATACTCCAGATTGCCCTCAACCAAAACAGGGTCAGGAGGCACAGCAGCAGGAACCACTGGCTCAACAAACCTCTTCAACAAGGACTTGTGGAACACGTTATGGATCTTAAATGTCCCTGGAAGAAGCAAACGAAAAGAAACAGGATTAATAATCTCCATGATCTTATAAGGTCCAATGAACCTAGGCTTAAATTTAGGAGATGCTACTCTCATAGGAATATTCTTTGAGGACAACCAGACCAAGTCCCCCACTTCAAACTGAGGACCATCAGTCCTATGCCGGTTAGCAAACCGCTGGGCCTTCTCCTGAGAGAGGGACAACCTCTCAACTACCTGGTCCCAAATCTGCTGCATACGCTCAACAACAGAGTCAACACCTGGACAGACAGAAGCCTCCGTCTGTCCTGAAGAAAATCGAGGGTGAAACCCAGAATTACAGAAAAACGGAGACCTCAAAGTGGCAGAGCTAGCCCTATTATTAAGAGCAAACTCAGCCAAAGGCAAAAAAGAGACCCAGTCATCCTGATCAGCAGACACAAAGCATCTTAGATAAGTCTCCAATGTCTGGTTTGTTCTCTCAGTTTGACCATTGGTCTGAGGATGAAATGCCGAGGAGAAAGACAATTGAACACCCAGTTTAGAACAAAAAGTCCTCCAAAATCTGGAAACAAACTGGACTCCTCTGTCAGACACAATGTTCTCAGGAATGCCGTGTAAACGAACCACGTGCTGAAGGAACAACGGCACCAATTCAGAGGAGGAAGGCAACTTAGGTAATGGCACAAGATGTATCATTTTGGAAAACCTATCACAAATTACCCAGATGGTGGTCATTCTCTGAGAAACAGGAAGATCGGAAATGAAATCCATAGAGATATGGGTCCATGGTCTCTTGGGCACAGGCAATGGCATCAACAAACCACTAGAGCGAGAGCAAGGCTTGGAGCGAGAGCAAGTCCCGCAGGACTGCACAAATTCCCTGACATCGCGAGACAAGGTAGGCCACCAAAAGGACCAACTAACCAAGTCTCTGGTACCAAAAATTCCGGGATGCCCAGCCAATGCGGAACAATGAATCTCAGACATCACACTCTTTTTCCATTGGTCCGGGACAAACAATTTTCCAACAGGGCAGCGCTCGGGCCTATCCTCCTGACACCCCTCCAGAGCAAGTCTCAAATTAGGCGAGATGGCGGAAAGAACTACACCCTCCTTCAAAATAACAGAGGGATCAGATAGCTCAGGAGAGTCCGCAAGGAAACTCCTCGAGAGGGCATCCGCCTTAACATTCTTAGTGCCAGGAAGAAAGGAAACCACAAAATTAAAACGTGTGAAAAACAAGGCCCACCTGGCCTGTCTAGGATTGAGTCGCTTGGCAGATTCCAGATAGACCAGATTCTTATGGTCCGTAAGGACCACCACCTGATGTTTGGCTCCCTCCAGCCAATGTCTCCACTCTTCAAAAGCCCACTTCATGGCCAATAACTCCCGATTACCCACGTCATAATTACGTTCAGTAGGAGAAAATTTTCGAGAGAAAAAGGCACAAGGGTTACTTTTAGAGGTCTCTGGATCTTTTTGGGACAAAACGGCACCTGCCCAATTTCAGAGGCATCAACCTCCACCTGAAATGGCAGAGAAACATCAGGCTGCCGTAGAACAGGAGCAGAAGTGAATCTCTGCTTAAGTTCCTGAAACGCAGAGACTGCCTCAGGAGGCCAATTCACCACATCAGAACCCTTTCTGGTCAAATCAGTTAATGGTTTAACAATAACAGAGAAATTACCAATAAATTTACGATAAAAATTGGCAAAACCCAAAAATCTCTGAAGAGCCTTTAATGAAGTAGGTTGGACCCAATCACAGATGGCCTGAACCTTGACCGGGTCCATTTCAATAACAGATGGGGACAAAATGAATCCCAGAAATGAGATCTTCTGTACGCCAAAAAGACACTTTGATCCCTTCACATACAGAGCATTCTCTCTCAAAATCTGGAATACAGTTCGAACATGTTTCACATGAGAGTCCCAGTCATTAGAAAAAATCAAGATATCATCCAAATAAACAATCAGAAACTTGTCCACAAAATCCCTGAAAATGTCATTCATGAAGGACTGGAAGACGGAAGGAGCATTAGTGAGCCCAAAGGGCATCACAAGGTACTCAAAATGCCCTTCAGGGGTGTTAAATGCCGTCTTCCATTCATCCCCGTGCTTAATGCGAATAAGGTTATACGCCCCCCTGAGGTCAAGCTTGGTAAACCAAGTAGCGTTTTTCACCCTGGAAAACAGGTCAGAAATCAAGGGTAACGGGTATTGATATTTCACAGTAATATTGTTCAAGAGACGATAATCAATACACGGCCTTAATGAACCATCTTTTTTGGCCACAAAGAAAAAACCGGCACCTAAGGGTGAAGAGGATGGTCTGATATGACCCTTCTCCAATGATTCCTTGATATAAGACCGCATAGCGTCATGTTCAGTTACAGACAAGTTAAAAAGGCGACCCTTAGGGAATTTACTACCTGGCACTAATTCAATAGCGCAGTCATAGCTCCTATGGGGAGGTAAGGATGCAGATTTACTTTCGCTAAACACATCAGAAAAATCAAACAAAAAGTCAGGAACATCCTCAGCCTGGGGGGAGGCAGAAAAAACAGGAGTGTTGGTATTAACACATTGGCAGCCCCAACTGGTTACAGACACAGATTTCCAATCCAAAACAGGATTATGAGACTGTAACCAAGGGAAACCCAGCACGATAATGTCATGCAGATTATATAGAACCAAAAATTTGCAGCACTCCTGGTGATCAGGTTCAACCCTCATTATCACCTGAGTAGAAAACTGGGGTTTATTCTCAGCCAAAGGGGTAGAATCGATCCCCAGTAGGGGAATAGACTTCTGTAGGGGTATCAAGGGAAATCCACAACGTTTAGCAAAATCATAATCCATCAGGTTAATAGCTGCTCCAGAATCAACGAAAGCCTGAGCAGAAAATGAGGACAGAGAGCATATCAGAGTGACAGTTAATAAAAACTTAGTCTGAACACTACCCAAGACAACTGAGCGTGCAAAACGTCTTCCCCGCTTAGGGCAGACTGAAATAGCATGAGAAGCATCACCACAGTAGAAACATAACCCATTGCGCTTTCGAAACTCATGACACTGTGCCCCAGACACCACTCCATCACACTGCATGGGCTCAGCAGCTGGCTCACAAGGCAACACCACTCCACGCATACTTCTCCGCTCACGCAAACGTCTGTCAATTTGAATCGCTAATGACATAGAATCATTGAGACCAGAGGGGACAGGGAATCCCACCATAACATCCTTTACATTATCCGACAGACCCTTCCGGAAAAGGGCCGCCAAAGCGTCGTCATTCCATTTGGTCAGGACTGCCCACCTACGGAATCTCTGACAGTATAACTCAGCGTCATCAAGCCCCTGATTTAATGCCAACAAGGCTTTTTCAGCTTGATCAGTGACATTAGGCTCATCGTACAATAACCCCAAAGCCTGAAAAAATGCATCAACATCACTCAAACAGGATCCCCAGGTGTGAGGGAAAAAGCCCAATCCTGAGGATCGCCGCGCAGGAGAGAGATGACAATTTGAACCTGCTGCGCTGCGTTTCCTGAGGACTTAGATTTTAAGGCAAGAAACAATTTACAATTATTTTTGAAATTCTGAAACTTAGCTCGATCCCCTGAAAACAAATCTGGCATGGGGATCCTAGGTTCCACAACAGGCAACCTAGCAAGATATGCAGCAATACTCTGAACCTCAGTGGCAAGCTGATCCACACGGCCAGACAACTGTGCAAACTCCATTGGGAGAAAAGATCCTCCCCAGCACCCAGAGATACAGAGGGAAAAAAAAAAAAAAAATGCAACAAACAGAAAAATATCTCTGACAACTTTTCTTCCTTCAAAATATTTTTTCCCTTCAGTGAGTACCATACAATTTTTATGGCCGGTGATACTGTTATGTTACGGTAGCTGAGGAGTGCAGGTAAAAAAGGAAATACACCAGAGCAGTTGGAATCTATGAGATTGCAGTACCCTGACTAACCACCGCAACTAGAGGCACCGTGGAGCGTTCCTACGATGGTCCTAGACGCCTCGTCACAGCCTGAGAAACTAACTACACCTAAAGATAGAAATAGGAAAGCTATCTGCCCCGGAGCAGAACCCCAAAGATAATAGAAAGCCCCCAAACATGTAATGGCGGTTAGACAAGAGGAAATACTGACACAGAAAGAAAATAGTATGAGCAAACGCTGGGGCCCAAACTATCTAAATAGAAAAGGACAGGAAGGGTACTTACTGCAATCCCAGAAAACCCTGAAAAACACCAACTCTACTAATTTCAAAATCACCTGAGATCACACGACCTCTACCACCTAAATTAGTTCTCTGGTGTAACAAAAACAGCAGCCACTGAAAAAACTGCAAAAAGCAAAAGTACAAAACACAGTGGCTGGACTAAACTGAGAGGGCAAAAGCCCCCGGAGGGGACCCAGAAGGCCCCCACAGAAGTGCAGGACAAAATGCAAAAATATAGCAAAAACACAAAATAAGAAATTGTCTTATCTGATAGCAGGAGATGCAGACACGACACAGCAGGCTACAAGGGAAACTGGAAAGAAGGATTCAGACCAGAACAATTGATCACCGGCAACCCTGATGGGAAAATGATTCCCTTAAATAAGACCAATCAGTAACACCTGATTCCCAATCCTCACTAGTACCGCTTGTAACCACCAGAGGGAGCCTCTGCTCAGAACTCATCTCAAACCCATTCACAACAGCCATGGCCGTGGCGTACATCAACCGTCAGGGGGGCACTCGGAGCAGAATAGCGATGCTCGAGGTATCGCACATTCTCCACTGGGCCGAGAAAAAACGCTCACTCATCTCCGCGGTTCACATTCCAGGTGTGGACAATTGGGAAGCCGACTTCCTAAGTCGCCAGGGCTTAGACTCAGGGAAATGGTCCCTGCACCCGGATGTGTTCCATCTTATTTGCCAGCGATGGGGCATGCCGGACATAGACCTCATGGCATCCAGACTGAATGCCAAGGTTCAGACTTTCATAAGTCGCTCTCGCGATCCACTAGCCGTAGGCTCGGATGCGCTAGTCCTCCCTTGGAGTCAATTTCGCCTTCCTTACATTTTTCCTCCTCTTCCGTTAATCCCCAGGGTGATTCGGAAGATCAAGGCAGAAGGCGTTCCTCTCATTCTGGTCGCTCCGGACTGGCCTCGCCGTCCGTGGTATGCGGAACTAGTGCGTCTGGTCGCAGACGTTCCCTGGAGATTGCCAGATCGGCCGGACCTCCTCTCACAGGGTCCGATTTACCATCACAATTCAAAAGCACTGAATTTGACGGTATGGCCATTGAAGCCTGGATCTTAACTCAGGCTGGGTTTTCTCACAAAGTCATTGTCACGCTGTCTAATGATATGTATACAATGTCAGTAAACTATTAATACAGGAACAACACTCTATACAACAACTAGTATAGCAACATCAGCATGTAAGTATAGAATAGATTTACCTGACACGATATCTGCTGAACTCAGGGTTAATCTTGAGGACTTGATGAGCTGAAACAGGAAAGAGGTGGACCGGGATCTAACCTGACCCTAAACTGGGGTCCTAACTAATCCCTCACCTTGGAGGTACTGATAATGGTTCAGAGGTCCAAGTCTCCAACCTAACCCTGTCTCCTATCAGACCCTGAACCCTGTAATCAGTCCCAAGAAGGATCCTGACTACCACCAAAGGGACATGGGCCGATCTCAGCCAAATACACAGATTAGACATACAAGACAGACAGGATAACACTCGCTTGCATACACACTCCAACACCAAAGGAACACAAATGGTCTGGGAAATAAACTCCAACCAAGTTGAGCCTAGAACAACTAAGGAGCTCACAACTAAAGTCTATACAGATTCATTCCTATCTGTGGTCTGCATGAAAGTTTTAACTGGCAACTCCCCAAGCAGACAACCAGGAATTTAAAGGAAACCAATCAACAAATAATCAATTGCAGCCGGGAGAAACTGCACCCAGTTCCAGCACCGAGCACAGACAGAATTAACTCCCTAGCTGCCAAACACAAAGAAACAGCAGATCAGCTGTGAGAAGTCAAAATGTGCAACCGCGACGATCTTCGTGGCAATGCACACATGACAGTACCCCCCCTTCTACGAGGGGCCTCCGGACCCTCAGGGCCAGGCCTGCCCGGGTGAGTTCTGTGGAAGGTCCGAACCAAACGATCTGCGTTAACATCAGACGCAGGGACCCACGTCCTCTCCTCTGGACCATACCCCTTCCAATGCACCAAGTACTGAAGGGACCGGCGATTCAGACGTGAGTCAATGATCTTTGATACTTGAAATTCCAAGTTACCATTGACCAACACAGGAGGAGGAGGTAGAGGTGACGGTATGACTGGTGCCACATACCTTTTAAGTAATGACTTGTGGAACACATTATGAATTTTAAACGTAGGAGGGAGGTCCAGACGAAATGCCACAGGATTAATTATGGAACTGATCCTGTACGGCCCGATGAATCTGGGACCCAGTTTCCAGGAGGGCACCTTAAGTTTTATATTCCTGGTAGACAACCATACCAGATCGTTCACATTCAGATCTGGACCAGAAACTCTCCTCCTATCAGCCATACGTTTGTAACGGTTCCCCATCGCACTCAGATTATTCAATACACCTCTCCACACAGAAGCAAGTGACGACGAGAAACGCTCCTCCTCAGGAACCCCAGAAGGGCCCCCCCCATTGAAAGTACAAAACTGGGGATGGAAACCATATGCCCCAAAAAACGGGGACTTACCAGTGGACTCGCTCCGCCTGTTGTTAAGAGCGAACTCTGCCAGAGGCAAGAAAGAAGACCAGTCCTCTTGGTTCTCTGAAACAAAACACCGGAGATATGTCTCTAAGCTCTGATTCAGACGCTCTGTCTGACCATTGGTCTGGGATGAAAAGCCGAGGAAAATGACAATTGCATCCCCAACGTAAACAAAATGCCCTCCAAAATTTGGACACAAACTGAGACCCCCTATCTGACACCACATCAGAAGGCAACCCATGAAGTCTAACGATCTCCCTAATGAACACCTGCGCCAGAGTTTTAGCATTAGGGAGTGCAGGAAGAGCAACGAAATGTGCCATCTTACTGAACCTGTCAACAACCACCAGTATGACAGTATTCCCTGACGACGGAGGAAGGTCCGTAATGAAGTCCATAGATAAATGAGTCCATGGACGCTCCGGAAGTTTCAAGGGTAAAAGGGTCCCAGACGGACGGGTATGAGGGGTTTTAGAGCGAGCACACACCCCACATGACGCGACAAAAGTTATAACATCTTTATTAGCATTAGGCCACCAAAACCGGCGAGAAAGGAGATCTAAAGTAGCCTTACTCCCTGGATGTCCTGCTAGAGCAGAATTATGATGTGCCTCAATAACCTTTTGTCTCAACAGATTTGGGACAAACAGTCTCCCTGGAGGTCCTGCAGGGGCGTCCCCCTGAGCCTCTAACACCTCCTCCTCAAGCTCAGAAAATACAGCCGACACTACCACCCCCTCCTGAAGGATAGGACTCGGGTCATCCGTTTTCCCGGCCCCTGGGAAACTGCGAGACAAGGCATCAGCCTTTACATTCTTAGACCCCGGGCGATAAGTGACGACAAAATTAAACCTGGTAAAAAACAACGACCATCGAGCTTGTCTGGAATTCAGACGCTTAGCGGATTCCAAATACAACAGGTTCTTGTGATCAGTAATAACGGTAACCGGGTGGACTGCCCCCTCCAAAAAGTGACGCCATTCTTCAAAAGCTAACTTAATGGCCAAAAGTTCCCTATTGCCGATATCATAATTCCTTTCGGCGGACGACAATTTCTTAGAAAAGAAAGCGCACGGATGCCATTTACCAGGGGACGGATCCTGGGACAATATAGCACCCACCCCTACGTCAGACGCATCCACCTCCACAATGAACGGCTGAGATGCATCTGGTTGGATGAGAACGGGTGCCGAAGCAAAACATTTCTTCAAAGAGGAAAAGGCTTGGCAAGCTTTGTCCGACCATTTAGAAAAATCCGTCCCTTTTCTTGTCATGTCAGTGAGAGGTTTGACGACAGATGAGAAATTACAAATAAATTTCCGGTAGTAGTTAGCAAACCCCAAAAAACGCTGCAGAGCCTTAAGATCCCCTGGCTGATCCCATTCAAGCACTGCTCTCACCTTTTCAGGGTCCATACGGAAACCGGAGGCTGACACCAAAAAACCCAAAAACTGAAGTTCCTGTACGGCAAATACACACTTCTCCAGTTTGGCGTATAGTTTATTGTCTCGCAAGATCTGCAACACCTGTCTCACATGCTCCTGATGAGACACAAGATCTGGCGAGTAAATTAAAATGTCGTCCAAATATACAACCACAAACAGCCCCACAAGGTGACGAAAAATGTCATTAACAAAATGTTGGAATACTGCTGGTGCAGTAGTCAGACCAAAAGGCATGACAAGGTTCTCATAATGTCCCTCCGGCGTGTTAAACGCCGTTTTCCACTCATCCCCCTCTTTTATCCTAATCAGATTATACGCCCCCCTGAGATCCAATTTAGAGAACCATTTGGCGCCAACAATTTGATTGAAGAGATCAGGAATAAGAGGGAGTGGATACGGATCTCGAACAGTAATCCGATTAAGTTCGCGGAAATCCAAGCAAGGGCGTAGGCCTCCATCTTTCTTCTTCACAAAGAAGAACCCCGCGGCTACTGGGGAAGATGAAGGTCTAATATGCCCTTTGGCCAAACTTTCAGAAATATAATCTTTCATAGCCTGCCTCTCAGGACCAGAAAGATTATACAACCTAGCTTTAGGCAACTTAGCATCAGGAAGGAGATTAATAGAGCAGTCATACACGCGATGAGGAGGCAACTCCTGACACCCCTCCTCAGAGAAAACATCCCCAAAATCCTCCAAAAAAGGAGGCAATGTACTAGGCACGACCGCACTGATGACTGTGTTCATGCAGTTGCTTTTGCAAAACTCACCTCATTGGCTTATTTCTCTGGACTGCCAATTAATCACAGGGTTATGTTTAACCAACCAAGGAAGTCCCAACACAATGGGAGTAGGTAGACCCTCCAACACATAACAAGATAATTGTTCCCTATGTATTGCCCCTACCCGAAGGTCAATGTTATGAACCTCATGAACAAAGCTACCTTGGCCGAGAGGCCTGGCGTCAATGGAGAATATAGGGATCGGTTTGACCAATACACTCAGATGCATACCTTGAGCCTGAGCAAACTGAGCGTCAACCAGATTAGCCCCGGAACCACTATCAAGAAGAACAGACAATCTCTCCACTCTCGTACCAACTACCACCTCCACTGGTACAAGGAACTAAGAAGAACTGGCGGATGAAATGCATACTCCCAGGTTGTCGTCCACCACACAACCTGGGATTAACAGTTTTCCGGCGACTTTTGGCTCAACAAGGCACGGGATGGACATTCTCCAACAAAATGTCCCTCTTTCCCGCAGAAAAAACATCTTCTAGTCCTGCGGCGTACCGCCAATCCCCTCCTACGAAATGATGTCCCTCCCAACTGCATAGGCTCATCCGAACAGACAAGGGGAACCTCAACATAAGGGACTTTAGTGGTAGGTGGAGAAACAACAGGGAGTGGGGTTACCTCACCCCTCTCCCGAAGCCGTCTATCAGTACGGATAGCTAAGGCCATAGCAGCCTCCAGTGAATGAGGAGACTCATACTGAGCCAAAACGTCTTTTAATTTATCAGAAAGCCCATGACAAAACTGGCTCCTAAGAGCTGGGTCATTCCACTGAGTATCTGTGGCCCATCTACGAAACTCAGAAGCAAATTCCTCTGCAGGACGATCTCCCTGCTGTATCTTACGTAATTTTGTCTCAGCAAGAGAGACCCGATCTGGGTCATCATATACCAATCCCAGGGCAGTAAAAAATTGATCTACAGACAGTAGAGCCGGGGATCCCGGAGGAAGGGAAAATGCCCAGGATTGAGGGTCCCCTTGCAGAAGTGAGATAACAATTCCCACTCTCTGCTCATCACTCCCTGATGATCGAGGCCGAAGCCGAAAATACAATTTACATGCCTCCCGGAAGATGAAAAATTTGTCTCGCCCACCAGTGAACCTGTCCGGGAGAGCTACTTTAGGTTCAACTCTGGTTTGTTCCAGGGGAGACAAAACTTTGGACTTAATGTCCGTCAGCTCCATGGATAATCCCTGCAACTGCAGAGCCAGCTGGGCTACTGGATCCATGGTAACTGGAGATAATTTTTATGGCCAGTGAAAATGTCACGCTGTCTAATGATATGTATACAATGTCAGTAAACTATTAATACAGGAACAACACTCTATACAACAACTAGTATAGCAACATCAGCATGTAAGTATAGAATAGATTTACCTGACACGATATCTGCTGAACTCAGGGTTAATCTTGAGGACTTGATGAGCTGAAACAGGAAAGAGGTGGACCGGGATCTAACCTGACCCTAAACTGGGGTCCTAACTAATCCCTCACCTTGGAGGTACTGATAATGGTTCAGAGGTCCAAGTCTCCAACCTAACCCTGTCTCCTATCAGACCCTGAACCCTGTAATCAGTCCCAAGAAGGATCCTGACTACCACCAAAGGGACATGGGCCGATCTCAGCCAAATACACAGATTAGACATACAAGACAGACAGGATAACACTCGCATACACACTCCAACACCAAAGGAACACAAATGGTCTGGGAAATAAACTCCAACCAAGTTGAGCCTAGAACAACTAAGGAGCTCACAACTAAAGTCTATACAGATTCATTCCTATCTGTGGTCTGCATGAAGGTTTCACTGGCAACTCCCCAAGCAGACAACCAGGAATTTAAAGGAAACCAATCAACAAATAATCAATTGCAGCCGGGAGAAACTGCACCCAGTCCCAGCACCGAGCACAGACAGAATTAACTCCCTAGCTGCCAAACACAAAGAAACAGCAGATCAGCTGTGAGAAGTCAAAATGTGCAACCGCGACGATCTTCGTGGCAATGCACACATGACAGTCATCTCTACAATGGTCAATGCCAGGAAGCCGGCTTCCGCCCGCATTTATCATCGTGTCTGGAAGACATTCCTTTCCTGGTGTGAGAACAAAGGTCGTTCCCCTTTGGTTTTCTCTATCCCTTCCATTCTGGAGTTTCTTCAAGCAGGAATGGATTCGGGATTAGCCCTTTCTTCCCTCAAGGGCCAGATTTCTGCCTTGTCCGTCCTTTTCCAACGACAGATAGCATCTAAGTCTCAGGTCAAGACTTTTATTCAGGGAGTGTCTCATCTTGTTCCACCTTACAAGAGGCCTTTGGAGCCTTGGGATCTTAATTTAGTCCTCAGTGCCTTACAGGACTCCCCCTTCGAACCTTTGCCGGAAGTGTCCTTATCGCTTCTTTCCTGGAAGGTGGTCTTCCTAGTGGCGATTACCTCTATCAGACGAGTATCGGAATTGGCAGCCTTATCTTGTAAACCTCCTTTCCTCATTTTTCACCAGGACAAGGTAGTCCTTAGGACTTCTCCGTCTTTCACGCCAAAAGTCGTTTCGGCTTTTCATATCAATGAGGAGATAGTTTTGCCTTCATTCTGTCCGACGCCAATTCACCGTACTGAAAAAGCCCTTCACACTTTAGACTTGGTGAGGGCTCTCCGAAGGTACATTTCGAGAACGGCACCTTTCCGGAAATCGGACGCTCTGTTTGTGCTTCCGGAAGGACGCAGACAGGGTCTTCCTGCTTCCAAGGCCACGTTAGCCAGATGGATTCGCTCTGCGATCCAAGAGGCGTACCGTGTTAAAGGTCAGCCTATCCCGGCTGGGATTAAGGCACACTCCACTCGTTCTGTGGGGGCCTCCTGGGCCATTCGGCACCAGGCTTCGGCACAGCAAGTGTGCAAGGCTGCGACTTGGTCCAGTCTTCATACTTTCATCAAGCATTACCAAATTCATGCTCAAGTTTCTTCAGATGCGGCTCTTGGCAGACAGATTCTGCAATCAGCTGTTGCGCATCTGTAAGTTATCTGTTGACTAGTTAAGCGTTATATGCATGAGGTTCACGAGGCTTCATCTGTTGATGAGTTCCCACCCAGGGACTGCTTTGGGACGTCCCACGGTCTGTGTGTCCCCCAATGAGGCGAAGGAGAAAAGGAGATTTTTTTGTACTCACCGTAAAATCCTTTTCTCCGAGACGCTCATTGGGGGACACAGCTCCCACCCTGTTTTAACTTGTAGCCTCGTTGTTCATTTGAATTGTTGGCATATTGCACTCTGTTATGAGCTCCTACTGCTTTGGCACCGAACTGGTTCAGGATTGAGCCAACAGAGGGTGTATACTGCAGGAGGAGGAGTTAATCTTTTGTGCTTGTATTGCTTAGTGTCCTCCTAGTGGCAGCAGCATAACACCCACGGTCTGTGTGTCCCCCAATGAGCGTCTCGGAGAAAAGGATTTTACGGTGAGTACACAAAAATCTCCTTTTTTAGCCTCCCCCTCTCCCAAAAAAAAAAAACCCAAACAAATCATTAAGCCGTCTCATAGACTGACATTTTCACGCATCGACAAAACAGTGGGTACACATTGAACAGGCAGGGGTGGATGTGCCGCTCAAACATCTTCCTTGACTCATTGCCTCAGATGCCTTATTGGTAGAAGGGCTGTCAGATATGACCAGGGGAACAATCAAAATTTGGCATGCAATCAGGAAGAACTGGCGTCTTCCGAACACAATTAGCCAGCTCGCTCCCCTTTTTTCTAACCCATCCTTCCCTGCTGGACACAGGCAGGGATCTTTTTTAGGCTGGAGGGCAGTGGATGATACCCAATTTGCGCAGGTGCTAGAGGACGGCAGATTGCCGGACTTCATTACACTGCAGGAGAGGTCACCATGTAGGAAGTTGTTGTGGATGGAATAACTGCAGCTACAGTCCTTCCTGTCTTCACAGGGATCGGCGCCTCTGTCACAATATGTACTATCTCCTTTTGAAGGATTGTTTCTAAAGGAGTTCCTCCAAATCATAAAGTATCCTTGCTCTATAATTATCTTGTTGGGAAGAGCCCCTCAGAGAAGTTGCATTACCAGCATTTGTGGGAACGGGAACTGGGAACAGTTATCCCTGATAAAGATTGGGATAGAGGATTTCTGTTTACATACAAAATGTCAGCTGCTTGTTCTGCGCAAGAGAAAAAATTTAAAATCATGGCTCAATGGTACCAATACCCTGTAAAGCTGCGTGCTATGTTCACTGCAACATCCGACAATTGCTGGCGCTGTGGAGAAGAGAGGGGCACAATGCTCCACATATGGTGGGAGTGCAATAAGATATTGCCATTTTGGGAGAAGATAATTATAAATTGATAACTGGAAATGTGGTGGTGGGCAGTCCGGAGATTGCACTGCTCTCTATCCTGCCTATGTCAATCCAATATCAGAAAAAAGATATTTTGCGTTTCTGCCTAACAGCAGCCCGCACAATAATTCCACGACACTGGAAATCAACCCAAGTTCCCTCCATCCTGGAATGGTACCAGGAAATGGTTAACATGTGCAGAATGGAAGAGCTGTCTGCTGACTATAACGACCGTGCTGATAGATTTAGGGAAATTTGAGTGTGTGGATTCTGTTTCAGGACTCACCAGAGTTTCATAAGTTGTTTGAATGAAAGGCTGGCGGCCTGGCTGGGTGGATCCGGATTGGTGCTGGGGACTGGCCGGGGAGTTGGGGAGCGGCCCCGTACATACCCCCGCTCGCTTGGGGGATTGGGCCCCCCTCTCCATCCATGTTTCTCAACCCCCCCCTCTTCCCCTCCCACTTCTTCCCCCTCTTTTTTTTTTTCTTTTATTGTGTGTGTTTTATTTAGTATGTACGTCTTGTATATGTCCTATTGATACGTA
>JARQOD010010187.1:0-28301 GCA_033576555.1 Oophaga sylvatica | reverse complement strand
TAGAATAATTGGGCATAGTAGCAGTCTGTGGTACTCTTTGTATTAGTCCATCTATACAAAGCTCCACAGGTTGAAATACTCATAATTTTTGCTGTATCTTGCCTGTAGATATAATTGTGGGCATAGTAGCAGTGTGTGGTACTCATTGATTAGGCCATCTATACAAAGCTCCACCAGCATTGAAATACTCATAATTTTAGGCTGCATCTTGCCTGTAGAATAATTGTGGGCATAGTAGTAGTCTGTGGTACTGATTGTATTAGGCCATCTATACAAAGCTCCACCAGCGTTAAAAAAAAAAGAATTTTATCTGCATCTTGCCTGGACAATAATTTTGGGCATAGTAGCAGTGTGTGGTACTCATTCTGTTAGGCCATCTATACAAAGCTCCACCAGCATTGAAATACTCATAATTTTTGGCTGCATCTTGCCTGTAATATAATTGTGGGCATAGTAACAGTCTGAGGTACTCATTGTTTAGGCCATCTATACAAAGCTCCACCAGCGTTGAAATACTCATAATTTTTGGCTGCATCTTGCCTGTAATATAATTGTGGGCATAGTAGCAGTCTGTGGTACTCATTGTATTAAGCCATCTATACAAAGCTCCACCAGCGTTGAAATACTCATAATTTTTGGCTGCATCTTGCCTGTAGAAATTGTGGGCATAGTAGCAGTCTGTGGTACTCATTATATTAGGCCATCTATACAAAGCTCCACCAGCGTTGAAATACTCATAATTTTATGCTGCATCTTGCCTGTAATATAATTGTGGGCATAGTAGCAGTCTGTGGTACTCATTGTATTTGGCCATCTATATAAAGCTCCATCAGCATTGAAATACTCATAATTTTTTGCTGCATCTTGCCTGTAATATAATTGTGGGCATAGTAGCAGTCTGTGGTACTCATTGTATTTGGCCATCTATACAAAGCTCCACCAGCATTGAAATACTCATAATTTTAGGCTGGATTTTGCCTGTAGAATAATTGTGGGCACAGTAGTAGTCTGTGGTACTGATTGTATTAGGCCATCTATACAAAGCTCCACCAGCGTTAAAAAAAAAAGAATTTTTATCTGCATCTTGCCTGGACAATAATTTTGGGCATAGTAGCAGTGTGTGGTACTCATTCTATTAGGCCTTCTAACCAAAGCTCCACCAGAGTTTAAAAAAAAAGAATTTTTATCTGCATCTTGCCTGGACAATAATTTTGGGCATAGTAGCAGTGTGTGGTACTTATTCTATTAGGCCATCTATACAAAGCTCCACCAGCGTTGAAATACTCATAATTTTATGCTGCATCTTGCCTGTAATATAATTGTGGGCATAGTAGCAGTCTGTGGTACTCATTGTATTTGGCCATCTATATAAAGCTCCATCAGCATTGAAATACTCATAATTTTTTGCTGCATCTTGCCTGTAATATAATTGTGGGCATAGTAGCAGTCTGTGGTACTCATTGTATTTGGCCATCTATACAAAGCTCCACCAGCATTGAAATACTCATAATTTTAGGCTGGATTTTGCCTGTAGAATAATTGTGGGCACAGTAGTAGTCTGTGGTACTGATTGTATTAGGCCATCTATACAAAGCTCCACCAGCGTTAAAAAAAAAAAGAATTTTTATCTGCATCTTGCCTGGACAATAATTTTGGGCATAGTAGCAGTGTGTGGTACTCATTCTATTAGGCCTTCTAACCAAAGCTCCACCAGAGTTTAAAAAAAAGAATTTTTATCTGCATCTTGCCTGGACAATAATTTTGGGCATAGTAGCAGTGTGTGGTACTTATTCTATTAGGCCCTCTATACAAATCTCCACCAGCGTTGAAATACTCATAATTTTTGGCTGTATCTTGCCTGTAATATAATTGTGGGCATAGTAGCCGTCTGTGGTACTCATTGTATTAGGCCATCTATACAAAGCTCCACCAGCATTGAAATACTCCTAATTTGGCTGCATCTTGCCTGTAGAAATTGTGGGCATAGTAGCAGTCTGTGGTACTCATTATATTAGGCCATCTATACAAAGCTCCACCAGCGTTGAAATACTCATAATTTTATGCTGCATCTTGCCTGTAATATAATTGTGGCATAGTAGCAGTCTGTGGTACTCATTGTATTTGGCCATCTATATAAAGCTCCATCAGCATTGAAATACTCATAATTTTTTGCTCCATCTTGCCTGTAATATAATTGTGGGCATAGTAGCAGTCTGTGGTACTCATTGTATTTGGCCATCTATACAAAGCTCCACCAGCATTGAAATACTCATAATTTTAGGCTGGATTTTTGCCTGTAGAATAATTGTGGGCACAGTAGTAGTCTGTGGTACTGATTGTATTAGGCCATCTATACAAAGCTCCACCAGCGTTAAAAAAAAAAAATTTTTATCTGCATCTTGCCTGGACAATAATTTTAGGCATAGTAGCAGTGTGTGGTACTCATTCTATTAGGCCTTCTAACCAAAGCTCCACCAGAGTTTAAAAAAAAAGAATTTTTATCTGCATCTTGCCTGGACAATAATTTTGGGCATAGTAGCAGTGTGTGGTACTTATTCTATTAGGCCATCTATACAAAGCTCCACCAGCGTTGAAATACTCATAATTTTTGGCTGTATCTTGCCTGTAATATAATTGTGGGCATAGTAGCAGTCTGTGGTACTCATTGTATTAGGCCATCTATACAAAGCTCCACCAGCATTGAAATACTCCTAATTTTGGCTGCATCTTGCCTGTAATATAATTGTGAGCATAGTAGCAGTCTGGGACACTCATTGTATTAGGCCATCTATACAAAGCTCCACCAGCGTTGAAATACTCATAATTTTATGCTGCATCTTGCCTGTAGAATAATTGTGGGCATAGTAGTAGTCTGTGGTACTCATTGTATTAGGCCATCTATACAAAGCTCCACCAGCGTTAAAAAAAAAAAAAATTATCTGCATCTTGCCTGGACATTAATTTTGGGCACAGTAGCAGTCTGTGGTACTCATTGTATTAGGCCATCTACACAAAGTTCCACCAGCGATGAAATACTCATAATTTTATGCTGCATCTTGCTGTAGAATAATTGTGGGCATAGTAGTAGTCTGTGGTACTCATTGTATTAGGCCATCTATACAAAGCTCCACCAGCGTTAAAAAAAAAAAAAATTATCTGCATCGTGCCTGGACAATAATTTTGGGCACAGTAGCAGTCTGTGGTACTCATTGTATTAGGCCATCTATTCAAAGCTCCACCAGCGTTGAAATACTCATAATTTTTGGCTGCATCTTGCCTGTAATATAATTGTGGCATAGTAGCAGTCTGTGGTACTCATTGTATTAGGCCATCTATACAAAGCTCCACAAGCGTTGAAATACTCATAATTTTTTGCCGCATCTTGACTGTAATATAATTGTGGACATAGTAGTAGTCTGTGGTACTCATTTATTAGGCCATCTATACAAAGCTCCACCAGCATTGAAATACTCATAATTTTTGGCTGCATCTTGCCTGTAATATAATTGTGGGCATAGTAACAGTCTGTGGTACTCATTGTTTAGGCCATCTATACAAAGCTCCACCAGCGTTGAAATACTCATAATTTTTGGCTGCATCTTGCCTGTAATATAATTGTGGGCATAGTAGCAGTCTGTGGTACTCATTGTATTAGGCCATCTATACAAAGCTCCACTAGCGTTGAAATACTCATAATTTTTGGCTGCATCTTGCCTGTAATATAATTGAGGCATAGTAGCAGTCTGTGGTACTCATTGTATTAGGCAATCTACACAAAGCTCCACCAGCTATGAAACACTCATAATTTTTTGCTGCATCTTGCCTGTAGAATAATTGTGGGCATAGTAGCAGTGTGTGGTACTCATTGTATTAGGCCATCTATACAAAGCTCCACCAGCATTGAAATACTCATAATTTTAGGCTGCATTTTGCCTGTAGAATAATTGTGGGCACAGTAGTAGTCTGTGGTACTGATTGTATTAGGCCATCTATACAAAGCTCCACCAGCGTTAAAAAAAAAAGAATTTTTATCTGCATCTTGCCTGGACAATAATTTTGGGCATAGTAGCAGTGTGTGGTACTCATTCTATTAGGCCATCTATACAAAGCTCCACCAGCGTTGAAATACTCATAATTTTTGGCTGTATCTTGCCTGTAATATAATTGTGGGCATAGTAGCAGTCTGTGGTACTCATTGTATTAGGCCATCTATACAAAGCTCCACCAGCATTGAAATACTCTAATTTTGGCTGCATCTTGCCTGTAATATAATTGTGAGCATAGTAGCAGTCTGGGACACTCATTGTATTAGGCCATCTATACAAAGCTCCACCAGCGTTGAAATACTCATAATTTTATGCTGCATCTTGCCTGTAGAACAATTGTGGGCATAGTAGTAGTCTGTGGTACTCATTGTATTAGGCCATCTATACAAAGCTCCACCAGCGTTAAAAAAAAATAATTTTTATCTGCATCTTGCCTGGACAATAATTTTGGGCACAGTAGCAGTCTGTGGTACTCATTGTATTAGGCCATGTACACAAAGTTCCACCAGCGATGAAATACTCATAATTTTTTGCTGCATCTTGCCTGTAGAATAATTGTGGGCATAGTAAAAGTCTGTGGTACTCATTGTATTAGGCCATCTATACAAAGCTCCACCAGCGTTGAAATACTCATAATTTTATGCTGCATCTTGCCTGTAGAACAATTGTGGGCATAGTAGTAGTCTGTGGTACTCATTGTATTAGGCCATCTATACAAAGCTCCACCAGCGTTAAAAAAAAAATTTTTATCTGCATCTTGCGTGGACAATAATTTTGGGCACAGTAGCAGTCTGTGGTACTCATTGTATTAGGCCATGTACACAAAGTTCCACCAGCGATGAAATACTCATAATTTTTTGCTGCATCTTGCCTGTAGAATAATTGTGGGCATAGTAAAAGTCTGTGGTACTCATTGTATTAGGCCATCTATTCAAAGCTCCACCAGCGTTGAAATACTCATAATTTTTGGCTGCATCTTGCCTGTAATATAATTGTGGGCATAGTATCAGTCTGTGGTACTCATTGTATTAGGCCATCTATACAAAGCTCCACAAGCGTTGAAATACTCATAATTTTTGGCCGCATCTTGCCTGTAATATAATTGTGTGCATAGTAGCAGTCTGTGGTACTCATTGTATTAGGGCATCTATACAAAGCTCCAACAGCGTTGAAATACTCATAATTTTATGCTGCATCTTGCCTGTAATATAATTGTGTGCATAGTAGCAGTCTGTGGTACTCATTGTATTAGGCCATCTATACAAAGCTCCACAAGCGTTGAAATACTCATAATTTTTTGCTGCATCTTGACTGTAATATAATTTGGGCATAGTAGTAGTCTGTGGTACTCATTTTATTAGGCCATCTATACAAAGCTCCACCAGCATTGAAATACTCATAATTTTTGGCTGCATCTTGCCTGTAATATAATTGTGGGCATAGTAGCAGTCTGTGGTACTCATTGTATTAGGCCATCTATACAAAGCTCCACAAGCATTGAAATACTCATAATTTTTTGCTGCATATTACCTGTAGAATAATTGTGGGCATAGTAGAAGTCTGTGATACTCATTGTATTAGGCCATCTATTCAAAGCTCCACCAGCGTTGAAATACTCATAATTTTTGGCTGCATCTTGCCTGTAATATAATTGTGGGCATAGTAGCAGTCTGTGGTACTCATTGTATTAGGCCATCTATACAAAGCTCCACAAGCGTTGAAATACTCATAATTTTTGGCTGCATCTTGCCTGTAATATAATTGTGGGCATAGTAGCAGTCTGTGATACTCATTGTATTAGGCCATCTATACAAATCTCCACCAGCGTTGAAATACTCATAATTTTTGGCTGCATCTTGCCTGTAATATAATTGTGGGCATAGTAGCACTCTGTGGTACTCATTGTATTAGGCCATCTATACAAAACTCCATCAGTCTTCAAATACTAAGAATTTTTAGCAGCCAACGTTTTTTGTGCAAGCAACTCCAGAGTTGTCAATTAGGTAACCACCAAAATGAGTGGCAAAAGGCCTGCTGCTGGTGGAAAGGGGAATAGGCGTGTTGTAAATGGAAAAAAATGTTGTGTCCATGGGGTTGGTGTTAAAGCAACAGCAACATCTGCATAAGAAAGACCATCTTCCACACCAAACTAAGATGTCTACTTCTTTTAGTGGACAATGTGGTACGATCCCTTTCTTACGGTCACACCCATCGCTATAAATTCTAGATGAGGCACATAAAAAAAAGGTGCTTCAACAGATATCAAGTGCTCCTTTAAGTCGGCTCTCCACCTCAACTTCAACATCACAAAAACTCCAGTCCTCAGAGGTGTCACCCCAATCGCACTTGCTTCCTCACAGCTCCCAAGTCTCCAACTGCCCGTCTGAGTATGGGGTAGAACAGATGGTTGAGTCTGCAGAGCTGTTTACTCATACTATAGCCTGGGAATCAGAGGTCGTCTCCACAGCTTCTGTGAATCCAGACGAGGAAATGATCTGCACTGATGCCCAGAATGTATATTAGTCGGATCCAGGACCAGATGAAGAAGGTTCTGAGCATAATGTAGACCCTCGTCCCCAAACTGTAACTCCTGTTGTTGGAGAGAATGAGGAAGACGATGATGAGACTCAAATATCTAATTTGAGCGACAACTTGAGTTTTGTGTCAGGGCAGGAAGAGGTTGGATCTGAGAACGACGGGTGTAAGAACACACAGGGTGATGATGACGAGGTTTCAGATCCCACTTACTGTCAACCCACAGTCAGACAGTCGATGAGGTCAGCAGAGGAGGTGGAAGAGGATTCGAGTGACCACGAGGTCAGGGTGCGCCTTCCTGGACAGAGACGTAGTACTGGAAGCACATCACCAACTGCATCCTCAACCACAACTCTGCCTCTGACCACAAGTCAAGGTGGCTCTTCAGGTCGCATGGGTTCTAAGCCTTGCATAGCCTGGGCATTTTTTAACGTCGATAAGGATGACCCAACTCGTGTTAGCTGTAATATTTGTGACCAAAAGCTAAGTAGAGGCCAAAAAAATCCATAGTTTGAGTACTTCATGCATGAACCGTCACATGGATATGAAGCATAAGTTGCAGTGGCAAGTTCACTGTGCTACAGTGCGGCTTAGCAGGCCGGCCCAACCACCGTCTGCCCCATCTTGTGCATCCACGACCGCGGCCTCTTCATCCTCTGTGACTGAGGGGACAGCAGTCAGACCTGTTTTGAGACTCAGACCTGGCACCTCTTTACCCCAACAGCCAGTGTGATTGTCAGGTCATCAGTTCATTTGGAAGTGGAAACACCATCTGGTGTTGAGCGCTCTCCGTCATCAAGAGCACCACCTTTGGATCAAGGCAACCTAACTTTTGTGCCTGCATCTTCCTCACAGACCGTCAGTTGTCCTGGGACACCCTACTCAACCCCGTCTACGCACAACAGCCAGCCCTCGGTCCCGCAGATGTGGACAAGTAAAAGACCATTTCCTCCTAGCCATGAGAAAGCTAAGAGGTTGAATTTCACCATCTGCAAGCTCTTGGTTACAGAAATGCTGCCTTTCCACCTTGTGGACACAGAGGATTTTCGAGACCTTTTGTCCGTCGCAGTGCCCCAGTACCAATGCTCAGTCGGCACTACTTCTCAAAGAAAGATGTGCCTGCTCTCCACCAGCATGTCGCACACAACATCACCGCTTCTTTGAGAAACTCAGTGTGTGACAGGGTGCATTTCACCACAGACACTTGGACGAGTAGGCATGGACAGGGGCGTTACATGTCGCTGACTGGGCACTAGGTAACTTTGGTGACAGCAGGACAAGGGGCTGCTGTCCAAGTCTTGCCGTCCCCACGAGTTGTGCGTCAATCCTCTTTATCTCGAAGTTCCTCCATTGCTTCTGCCTCCTCAACCTCCTCTCGGTCCTCCACCTACACCCAAAGCCTGTCTGGTCATGCCACGGGCTTTCTAACTGCGCAGAAGGGATCCTGCACACCTCCTTGCTATGCTGGCAGAAGGGCTCAACTTAATCAGGCGGTTTTTACGTTGAAATGTCTGGGAAATGTGAGTCACACAGCTGAGGAGTTGTGGTCAGCTCTGGAGAACCAGTTTCATGAATGGTTGCCTCCACTGGAAGTGCAACCAGGGAAGGCCGTGTGCAACAATGCCGCAAACTTGGGTGCGGCCCTTCGCCAGGGCAATGTCACACACGTGCCTTGTATGGCTCACGTGTTGAACCTGGTTGTCCAGCAATTTTTAGCCCACTATCCCGGACTACATGGCCTTCTGCAGAGGGCACGGTCGCTGTGTGCTCACTTCCGCCGTTCGCATTCCGCAGCTCAGCGACTTACATCTCTACAGAAGTCGTTGGGGTTGCCACTTCACCGGCTAAAATATGATGTGACAACACGGTGGAATTTAACTTTGCACATGTTGCAGCGACTGTGGCAGCACCGACAAGCCCTGGTGCAATACGTTCTGAATTATAGCCTAGGCCAACGAGATCCAGAGGTGGGGCAAATCACGCTGGAGGAGTGGTCTCAGATCAGGGACCTATGCACCCTTCTGCACAGTTTTGAAATGGCCACGAAGATGTTTAGTGCTGACGATGCCATTAACAGCATGACTATTCCGGTGATTTACATGCTGGAGCAGATGTTAAACAGAATTCGGAGTCAGGTGGTGGAACAAGAGGAGGTGGAGGAAGAAGAGGAGGAGGAGTTGTATGCGTAGGGGCTAACATCTGCAAGGTCCAGATGGTCTGCAGCACCAAGGCGGCTGGCATGGGAGGGTGTGGAAGAGGGATTAACCAGGGCGCATGGTAGCAGCCAAACTAGTGAGGAAGGTGCAGGAACCCAGGAAGAAGTGGAGGACGAACTGGCGATGGGCATGGAAGACTCATCAGATGAGGGAGAAATTGATCACATTTCTGTTGTGCGATTTTGGGGGGAGAGGGCGGAGGAAGGAAGCATGATTCATACCTCGCCACCAACACAACAGGGACTTGGTGCTCCTGGATGCGCAAGACATATGAGTGCCTTCTTGCTGCACTACCTGCAACATGACCCTCGAATTGTCAGAATTCGAAATAATCCTGACTACTGGGTATCCCCACTCTTAGATCCCCGGTACAAAAGTAAATTTGCCTAAAAAATTCCTGCCATAGAAAGGGATTCACGCATGCAGGAGTATCATCAGAGACTGTTGCAGAATCTTACATGTACTTTTCCACAAAACACCAGTGGTGCACGTAGTGAATCTCACAGTTCTAACTTGCCAACCATGGGACTGTCTAGTCTTCAGCACTCAAACCGTAACAGAAACACAGTATCTGCTGGTGCTTGTTAGGGTTCAAGTTCCCAATGCTGCACAAGGGGAATCTCGAGCCATTCCCACTGCGGTCCCCATCCGTCTCCGGCCGCACTGGAGCCTGCTCAGCAGAGACGTCGGTCCCAGCGTCTTGCCCATTCCAATACTGTGCAGAGACTTGCTGCTGCCTCTCCTGGATCTTCTATTATAGCCAGGGCTGGAGCAGACATCTTTAGGACGAAGTCCTGTGTTTCCCCTTCTGAGCATGCCCAGGGTAAGATCTCTCATTGGAGATCAGGGGTCACATATTCAGGTACTGCAGCAGCTCCTATTGGTCCGCCAGAAAGGTCCTGAAACTACATGTGTTTTGGAACAGTTTCTCATTGGTCCTTTTTCTGGCAGGTCCTGTAGCTGTTACTATAAAAAGGTGGCATGGCTGGGCCGCCATGCGCTAGTATCAAATCTGTTACATGCTTGCGCCAGTGAGGTCATGTATGCATGTGGTTAGGTCTGGAAGAAATAAGCCCCTAGAATACCGGCACCTCCGGTGAGGAAATTGTATGCACGAGTTCAGGGCTCGGCTGAAAACGCCATTAGAGTACCGGCTACTCCGGTGAGGAGATTGTTGCTTGTGTTCTGTCTGCGTTACCTAGACTGCAATCCGCTTAGCAGTCATCTGTGTTCCCTGTGAGTCTAACAGGACACAGTCTTTTTCTCAGAGGCTCTGTGATGCAACAGGGTTCGCTTTATAACGCTGGTTCAGTGCCCTAGCGTTTTACTTTGCGGCTTACTGAAGCTAAGTGAGTTCGCACTTATCGCCATATAGCGCTGTGGCATTCCCGTTAGCGGCTCTGGGGATTAACAGAGTTTGCACTAACTGCCACAGCGCGCTACGGCGTTTATTTTAGCGACTCTGTGGGATAACAGAGTTCGCTACTTTCGCCATCTTACTAGCAGCGGGCTTCGCCTGCACAGTGGACCCCGGGCTGTGAACGCACCTCTCTACAATATCTATTAGGTGCGTTCCGCAGACCCTAACATAATACTAGCGCCAGGGTCTGGCTAGTAAAATGGTGGACGACCAGCGTCTACGACAGTTCATCCAGCAGCTGGAGAGTAGGTTGGCGGCTCTCGAGCGCACAACCTCAGCTGTGGATGTGACCGCAGTCGCTGTTCAGGCTGCTAGCACAGCGGCAGCCAGTTTGTCCTCCAACAGCTCTGCCCCGACCTTGTCCCATCTTCCGCTTCCAGAAAAGTTTTCTGGCGACGGCAAACATTGTCAGGGATTCGTGAGTCAGTGCTCTATACAACTCGAGCTTCTGGAAGCACGCTTTCCCACAGAGCGGTCACAAGTGGGTTTCATAGTGTCACTTCTGTCGGGCAGAGCTTTGGAATGGGCAATGCCGCTGTGGGAGCGTGACGATCGCATGGTGCGGAGTGCTCCTCGGTTTCTGGAGGCTCTTAAAAAGGTCTTTTTAGGCTCTGAAGGTCACCTACGATTCAGCGCCCCCACTGCTGGCAATGTCACAGGGTTCGAGCTTGGTCAGTCAGTTTTCAGTCCAATTTCGAACTCTGGCCTCCGAGTTAGAGTGGCCGGATAAGGTCCTTATACCGTTATACTGGAGAGGTCTGGCTGACCATGTAAAGGACGCCTTGGCCACCAGGGAGATTCCTACCTCACTGGAGAAGCTTATTTCCATATCTACCCGCATCGATCTTCGCTTTCACGAGCGGAGGTTGGAGCGGGCCCAGTGTAGACGGATGTTTCGGCTAGCTCCCTCCTTTGCCAAACCCCTAGAATCTCCCATTCAGGCGCCCGACTCCACGGAGGTCATAGAGGCTATGTCCCAATACATTCAGGAAAATCTGGCAAGAGGGTTCATTAGGAAGTCAGTGTCACCTGCTGGGGCAGGGTTCTTCTTTGTGCAAAAGAAGAACGGAGAATTACGGCCTTGCATAGATTACAGGGTCTTAACGCTATTACCGTTAAGAATAAATACCCGCTGCCTTTGATTTCTGAGCTCTTTGATAGTCTCCAGGGAGCAATGGTATTTACCAAGTTAGACCTGCGGGGTGCTTACAACCTGATTCGCATCCGTGAGGGGGATGAGTGGAAGACGGCTTTTAATACCAGGTATGGGCACTATGAATATCTGGTGATGCCCTTCGGGCTCTGTAATGCCCCAGCCGTTTTCCAAGACTTTGTTAATGACATCTTCCGGTATATGCTTTCCACCTCGGTCGTGGTCTATCTGGATGATATTCTCATCTTCTCTCCAGAAATTGACTCCCACCGGAAAGATGTCTGCAGAGTCTTCGACCTCTTGCGGGCAAATTCCCTTTATGCAAAGTTGGAGAAATGCGTGTTTGAGCAGGAGTCTTTACCATTCCTGGGCTATATCATCTCCGCCCAGGGATTGGCTATGGATCCTGCCAAACTACAGGCTGTGATGGACTGGCAAGAACCCCATTCCCTTAAAGCAGTGCAGCGCTTTATGGGGTTCATTAATTATTATCGCCAGTTCATTCCCCATTTCTCAACTTTGGTAGCTCCCTTGGTAGCCCTCACCAAGAAGGGAGCAAATCCCAAATTGTGGTCCGAAGAAATCTCCAAGGCTTTCACCTCAATTAAGTCTCATTTTGCTAGTGCTCCCATCCTACACAGCCCTGATGTTGATAAGCCATTTATATTGGAGGTGGATGCCTCATCCGTTGGTGCTGGAGCAGTCCTCTTTCAAAAGGATGCTCAAGGTCGGAAGCATCCTTGCTTCTTCTTCTCCAAGACCTTCACACCAGCGGAGAGGAATTATTCCATCGGGGACAGCTAGCAATGAAGTTGGCTTTCTCTGAGTGGAGACATCTGTTGGAGGTGGCTCGCTTTCCCTTCCAAGTCTTCACCTACCACAAGAATTTGGTATATCTTAAGACAGCCCAGCGACTTAATTCTCGGCAGGCCAGATGGTCCTTGTTCTTCTCCCGGTTTCATTTCACACTCCATTTTCTCTCGCGAGAGAAGAACGTTCGTGCCGACGCTCTCTCTCGCTCTGTGGTGTCCTCTGAGGAGGAGGAGCCTTGGCTTATTGTCCCCACAGAGAGCCTGAGAACAGTGGCCCCGGTTTCGCTAGAGTCTGTTCCCCGGGCAAGACTTTTGTGCCTACTAATTTGTGACCGGAGGTACTCTCTTGGGCACATTCGTCCAGGGTGGGTGGACACTTTGGGGCAAAGAGGACATCTGAGTTGCTGGCGAGGACATACTGGTGGCCGCATATGGTCCGTGACGTTGGGGACTATGTTCGGGCGTGTGTCTCCTGCGCCAAGAATAAGTCTCCTCGACAACGGCCAGCTGGGTTACTTTACCCTTTGCCGGTGGTAGACAGTTGGGATGGACTTTGTGGTGGGCTTACCCAAGTCTCGGGGTTGCACCATCATTTAGGTAATCACCGACCATTTTTCCAAAATGGTACATCTGGTGCCGCTACCACGGTTACCATCTGCACGGGCTCTGGCAGCGTTGTTCGTTAGGCACTTCTTTCGTCTACACGGCATGCCGGACAAAATTGTCAGTGACCGAGGTCCCCAGCTCGCGTCTTGGTTCTGAAAAGAGCTTTGTCGTCTACTCAGTATTGAACTAAATCTCTCTTCAGCATATCATCCTGAGACTAATGGGTTGGTAGAGAGGGCCAACCAGACCTTGATTACCTATCTACGACATTTTGTCTCAGCCAGGCAGGATGACTGGGCATCCTTGCTACCGTGGGCTGAGTTTGCACTAAACAATGCTGTGGCTGACTCCACCAGACAGACTCTATTTCTCCTAAATTACGGTCAGCATCCACGGGTTCTGGTGCTCATGCCCGTGTCTTCCGACGACTCCAGGGTGGCAGATTGGGCTGTGGAGGCACGGGACATTTGGGACCGTAAACAGGATGCCATTCAGGCATCCAAGGAGAGGATGAGGTCCTCCGACGACGCACATCGGCGCCCCGCTCCAACATTTGCTCCTGGGGAGTTGGTGTGGTTCTCCGCTCGTAACATTAGGCTGCGTTTTGAGTCCACTAAGTTGGCACCCCTCTACCTGGGTCCTTTCAAAGTCCTCGAGCAGGTTAACCCTGTGGTATACCGTTTGGCTCTTCCACCACGCCTGGGTATCTCCGACACCTTTCACGTATCCCTCCTGAAACCCATGCTCATGTCCTGGTTTTCCAAGTCATCTGCCAGGACATCAGGTTCGTCTACGGACAACCATGAGGTGAACGCCATCGTAGGGTGTAAGGTGGTACGGGGCAAAAAGTTTTATTTGATGGACTGGAGGGGTTATGGTCCTGAGGATAGGTCTTGGGAGCCTGCCGAGCATATTCACGCTCCGCAGCTCATCGCTGCCTTTGAGCGCAGTGAGGCCCAGAGAAGGGGGCCTTAGGAGGGGGGGTAATGTTAGGGTTCGAGTTCCCAATGCTGCACAAAGGGAATCTCGAGCCATTCCCGCTGCGGTCCCCCATCTGTCTCCGGCCGCAGTGGAGCCTGCTCAGCAGAGACGTCGGTCCCAGCGTCTTGCCCATTTCAATACTGTGCAGAGACTTGCTGCTGCCTCTCCTGGATCTGCTATTATAGCCAGTGCTGGAGCAGACGTCTTTAGGACAAAGTCCTGTGTTTCCCCTTCTGAGCATGCCCAGGGTAAGATCTCTCATTGGAGATCAGGGGTCACACGTTCAGGTACTGCAGCAGCTCCTATTGGTTCTCCAGGAAGGTTCTGAAACTACATGTATTTTGGAACAGTTTCTCATTGGTCCTTTTTCTGGCAGGTCCTGTAGCTGTTACTATAAAAGGGTGGCATGGCTGGGCCGCCTGCGCTAGTATCAAATCTGTTACGTGTTTGTGCCAGTGAGGTCATGTATGCATGTGGTTAGGTCTGGCTGTAATAAGCCCCTAGAATACCGGCACCTCCGGTGAGGAGATTGTATGCACAAGTTCAGGGTTCGGCTGAAAACGCCATTAGAATAACGGCTACTCCGGTGAGGAGATTGTTGCTTGTATTCTGTCTGTATGACCTCAAACTGCAATCCGCTTAGCAGTCATCTGTGTTCCCTGTGAGTCTAACAGGACACAGTCTTTTTCTCAGCGGCTCTGTGACGCAACAGGGTTCGCTTTATAATGCTGGCTCAGCGCCCTAGCATTTTACTTTGCGGCTCACTGAAGCAAAGTGAGTATCCCCATATAGTGCTGTGGCATTCCCATTTGCGGCTTTGGGGATTAACAGAGTTCGCACTAACTGCCACAGCACGCTACGGCGTTTATTTTAGCGACTCTGCGGGATAACAGAGTTCGCTACTTTCGCTATTTTACTAGCAGCGAGCTTCGCCTGCACGGTGGACACCGGGCTGCGAACGCACCTCTCTACAATATCTATTAGGTGCATTCCGGAGACCTTAACACTGTTAACAGCAATTTTGCGGAATCCTTTCATCAGTTTTTAGCCCATCCTTTGCAAGGCCACAGGAGACAAGAAGTCAGACACATAGTCAACGCTTTGAGACGATGGTACAGGCGTATCTCCAACTGAACATCAAAGCCATGACTGTGTCACTGGACCCTTGCTCTTTTTAGGCTTCCAATCTGGATAAATGGCCGTAGCTCGCCACTCACGCCTTGGAGATCTTGTCATGCCCCCCAGCCAGCGTTCTCTCTGAACGTGTGTTCAGCGCTGCTGGTGGTGTGCTGACAGATAAGCGCACGCGGCTGTCCACTGAGAATGTAGACAGACTCACGTTCATAATAATGAACAAATCATGGATCCGCAAGGACTTTTCTACCCCTGTGTCATCCTGGGGAGAGTAAAAGCTTGAGGATTTGGTAAAATCACCTTACCAACCGTTTTAAGCTTTCAAATTGCTAATAATTTTTAGCTGCATCTAGGCCGGAAAATAATTTTGGGCCTGTAGCAGTGTGTGTTACTTATTCTAATAGGCCATCTATACTAAGCTCCACCAGCTTTCAAATTAATAATAATTTTTAGCTGCATCTTGCCTGTTGAATAATTTTGGGCCTGTAGCAGTGTGTGGTACTCATTCTATTAGGCCATCTATACTAAGCTCCGCCAGCTTTCAAATTAATAATAATTTTTATCTGCATCTTGCCTGGACAATAATTTTGGGCATGTAGCAGTGTGTGGTACTCATTCTATTAGGCCATCTATACTAAGCTCCACCAACTTTCAAATTAATAATAATTTTTCTCTCTGAACGTGTGTTCAGCGCTGATTGTGATGTGCTGAGTCTAACAGATAACGCATGCAACTGTCCACTGAGAATGTAGACAGACTCACGCTCATAAAGATGAACAAATCTTGGATCCGCAAGGACTTTTCTACCCCTGTGTCATCCTGGGGAGAGTAAAAGCTTGAGGATTTGGTAAAATCACGTCACCAACCGTTTTAAGCAACTCTGGGGCAATTGATGCTACTTACGTGGTGTCTGTGCCCCAAATTTTTGGAAAAAATTGAGACTCTTTTTGGAGTCCCCTTGCTGTGTTTTACGTGACGTTGGCATCGTCAATTACAGGTGGGTTGGGTCTTTCCTCACCCCCTTTTAACCGTAAGAAACTGCATGCACTATGGCTTGGGGTAACACAGATGGTTGAGTGTGAAGACTAGAGCTGTTTACTCATACTATAGCCTGAGAATCGGAGGTCTGCTCCAAAGCTTGAGTGTCTGCTAGTCAGCGGAGTAGCCACTGGCTGTAGATCTAATTACAAATTTTATCTGCATCTAGCCAAGACAATAATTTTGGGCCTAGTAGCAGTGTCTGCTAGTCAGCGGATTAACCCAGCTGTTAAGCAAGCTACACCACCTGTACTTTGGACACTTAATTTTTTGAAAGGAAATGCTTCGGGCCCCTGGGACAATCAGTGAAGAGCATCGGGGAGGCACCCCAATGCACAGGGGCCGTGACTGGCGGTAGGAAGCCTTGCGGTGGACCGCCAAGCTCGATCCTTATAAAAGCTTTTTAACTGCAGCAGCTTTACTGGATGCTACTGGAGCTGGCATTACCATGGCTGCTGGTATGAGACTTGCCCTCCAATAGATCCTTGTAAAAGGATTTAAAGTATACTCATTCAAATTAGAGAGACAATTTAAATTAAAAAGATTAGACCTGCCTTCACCGCAGGGGGGCTCGCTCGACCCACCAGCGGACAGGCACCAGTATTGGGAGAGGGGGGCTGGTCGTCAGTGTCCATCACAGCTTTGGCACAAACCCAGCGACACGCAGGTCGCACTGGCAGGAACGGACTAACCATGTCGGCTTCGCACTTTTTTGGTTTTAGAAGGGCATGACATGCCTATATCTGTGTCTCCCCCTCCTTTTACTCCTCCACCTCTTTTCTTTTCGCATGACTATATGTACTTGTCACTTTTCCATGTGTTAGTTGTGTCTTCTGAGCAATTTGTCAGCTTTTGGACACCTTTGAAGTGTTTTCTATGTGTTTTCTATGTTTTTCTATGTGTTTTGGTTTGACTGCCATTGGTTTTAACGGTGTTCGACGAACTGTTCGTTGAACAGTTCGTCTAACACACGGCTGTTCGGCGAACCAAACCAACTCGAACACTACGGGGGTCTCATCACTAGTAGAGATGTGTCTGCTGCTAGAACTCTGTGTGGCATTGACTTGGTCTCTAATCTGAGCTGCTGTTAACCTGCGATTTCTGAGGCTGGTGACTCGATAAACTTATCCTCAGAAGCAGAGGTGACTCTTGTTCTTCTTTCCTGGGGTGGTCCTCATGTGAGCCAGTTTCTTTGTAGCGCTTGATGGTTTTTGCAACTGCACTGGGGGACACTTTCAAAGTTTTCCCAATTTTTCGGACTGACTGACCTTCATTTCTTAAAGTAATGATGGTCACTCTTTTTTCTTTACTTAGCTGCTTTTTCTTGCATACTACAAATTCTAACAGTCTATCCAGTAGGACTATCAGCTGTGTATCCACCAGACTTCTGCACAACACAATTGATAGTCTCAACCCCATTATAAGGCCAGAAATCCCACTTATTAAACCTGACAGGGCACACCTGTGAAGTGAAAACTATTTTCGGTGACTACCTCTTGAAGCTCATCAAAGAATGCAGAGTGTGCAAAGCAGTAATCAAAGCAAAAGGTGGATACTTTGAAGAACCTAGAATATAAGACATATTTTCTATTGTTTCACACTTTTTTGATCATTCTGACTTCATAGAACCCCACTATACATCAACGGTGCCTTATGTGCATGAATGTACCTCATTCCTATAGGGGTAGAAATTTATTATTATGAGCATATACATTATTTATTTTTTCCACCTAACCATTTGATCTTTTACATACCATTATGCAGATCAATTTGCATCCTCTATGGATCATTATTGTCAATAGGACCCTATACAAACAATGAACTGGTACGAGAGTGCTTTTCTTTTTATTTTTCTTAGATTTCCTCTTTTTCTTAAGCATACAATTTGTTTTTTATTTTACATTTTCTATTTTTTCTATTTTTCTTAGTTTTATATCTTCTTAGATTACACTTGTTCACTCATATATATGCTCTTTCTAAGGTTCACCCATGGTGCCCTTTTCATATCTATTATTGGGATAATAGTCCTTGCAATTTATTCTCTGATGTCAGTATATCATCACCTGAAACTGAGCTAGATACAGTTTGGTCTCTAGTGTATGAACCACTATATGTTCACTATATTGACCAGTTATATATTTATATATAACTCTGTATATACTTTTGTTATTATGTTGTATTTTTGTAATTTTGTAATTGTAGTCACTGAAGAAGGTCTGCTGTGGACCGAAACGTTTTTTGACTGTTTACTACAATAGATGACATTAAAATTCCATGTTAATATCATCAAGTGAGAGCCGAGTTTCTTTTATATACATTTTGGTGTGGAACCTACTTTGGCACCTCCCATAGTAGTGCACACCATGTTCTGTGATTAATTTATTTTGCATACTTCTAACCTGAATTTTAAGGGAGATGCAGGGGAATTTTTCTTCTGAAAACCTTCCATGAAGGCCATATTTGTACAGGAGTCTTTGAATAGTAGAACAATGTACCATAACTCCAGTCTGCTAAATCTTTATGAAGGTCTTTTCCAGTCAAGTGAGAGTTCTGATTTGCCTCTCTAGTGATATATGAGCAGCTCACTGAAATTTTGCTTTGTCTACGAGACTTTATCTTGACCTCCACTGTTCCTGTTAACTGACATTTCTTAATTACATTTTGAACTGAGGAAAGGACAGCTGAAAAATGCTTTGCTATCTTCTTATACCCTTTTCCTGCTTTGTGGCCTCTATCATTTTCATTTTTAGAGTGCTTGGCTGCTGCTTAGAAGAACCCATGGCTCTTGTTTTTTGGCACAAGGTTAGAGGGAGCTGGTTTTTATAAAGCTGAGAAATTTACATCACCAGGCCTTTCCTAACTATGACAGTGAACAAGCCATAACTCTAACAGACTAATTAAGGTCTGAAATCTTGATCAAAGTTATCTAAGCACATAACCTCCAAGCGTGCCCAAACTTTTCCATCGGCCCATTTCCCTTTTTGTAATTTTCAAAATAAAATAATGTGTAAATATATATAATATATATATATAGAGAGAGAGAAATAGAGAGAGAGAGAGAGATGAGCGTTAGATGAGATGAGCCAAACGTCATTAGAGTCAATGGGAGTAGAACTTATCGAATATGTTCGGAATCGTTCATGAGACATATATTCCCCCTGAATACTATTCAAATATGGCATGAATATCTCTAAATCAGATTCGGGATTCACATAAATATATATATAAATATATATGCATATATATATATACAGTGGGGTTAAAAATTATTTAGTCAGTCATCAATTGTGCAAGAATGAGAGAGGCCTGTAATTGACATCATAGGCAGACCACAACTATGAAAGTCAAAATGAGAATACAAATCCAGAAAATCACCTTGTCTGATTTGACAAGATTTATTTTGCACATTATGATGGAAAATAAGTATTTGGTCACCTAAAAACATGCAAGATTTTTGGCTCTCACAGACCTGTAACTTCTTAAGAGGCTCCTCGTCCTCCACTCTTTACCTGTAGTAATGGCTGTGCTGACTTTGGTCTTGATAAAACACAATGGAGCTACACCAGCAGATGAGTTTGACTCTCCAAACCATCACTGATTGCGGAAACTTCACACTAGACCTCAAGCAGCTTGGATTGTGGCCTCTCCACTCTTCCTCCAGACTCTAGGATCTTGATTTCCAAATGAAATGCTAAATTTAGTTTCATCTGGAAACAATACCTTAGACCACTGAGTAGCAGTCTAGTTATTTTTCTCCTTGGCCCAGGTAAGATGCTTCTGGCTTTGTCTATTGGTCATGAGTGGCTTGACACAAGGAATGCGACACTTGTAGCCTATGTCCTGGATATATCTGTGTGTGGTGGCTCTTGAAGCAATGACTCCAGAAGCAGTCCACTCCTTTTGAATGGCATTTTCTTAACAATCCTTTCAAGGCTGCGATTTCCTTCCACTCAACTTTCCATTATTATGCTTGGATGCAGCACTCTGTGAACAGCCAGTTTCTTTAGCAATGACCTTTTGTGGCTTACCATCCTTGTGGAGTGTGTTAATGACTGCCTTCTGAGATCTGTCAAGTCAACAGTCTTCCCCATGATTGTGGAGCCTACAGGGAGCTTTTTAAACGCTTAGGAAGCCTTTGCACGTGTTTTTTGTTAATTATTCTAATTTACTGAGATAATGACTTTTGAGTTTTCATTGGCTGTAAGCCATAATCATCAACATAAACAGAAATAAATACTTGAAATAGAACACTCTGTTTGTAAGGACTGTATAATATTTGAGTTTCACTATTTGTATTGAAGAACTGAAATAAATTAACTTTGATGATATTTTAATTTTGTGAGAAGCAGCTGTATATATGAAAAGCATGTATTTCTCTATAATAAGACTTTGGATTACAGATATCACTGTATCAGTATATTCAGCCTCCTATGACCTACATGCCCACATAGACGGCTGAGGAAGGTTGATCCTACTTACACATTTCAATTAAGGAAGTTGTAGAAAAAACCCACAATAGAATTATCTATCTTGTTGGGTTAAGCAAATTACATCCTTACATACTGTAAAAAGAAGCAAAGTTTATAGAAAATACTATTCATTTTACTTATTCATATAGCGCCATTAATTAAACAGTACTTTACAGATATTGTTATTGTTGTCTCCATTGGGGCTCACAATCCAAACTTCCTATCAATATATCTTTGGAGTGTGGGAGGAAACTGGAAACCCAGAGGAAACACATGCAAACAAGAGGAGAGCTGAGCTGTGATTGGTTGCTATGAGCAACAGTTTTCCCACTCCACAGCACCTCAGCAGACACTGACCGGATGGGAGAAATCTAGCATCCCTGGGAACATAAGCTCCCAGCCATTGTCTGCCCCCCAGAAAGGAGCAGAGAGCACATGACAGAAATGAATTACCCCCTCCTGTATTACTGCTGTGCCAGGTTACATAATAGCACATCTCCAGGAACTCCCTGCTCAGCGCCACCCAGCTTGGGACTATGGGATGGAGGATATGTATGATGGATATATGGGAACAGGACTACAGGATGGAGGATAAGTATGATGGGTATATGGGCACAGGACTATGGGATGGAGGATGTTTGATGGGTATATGGGCACTGGACTATGGGATGGAGGATGTGTGATGGGTATATGGGCACTGGACTATGGGATGGAGTATATGTATGATGGGTATATGGGCACGGGACTATGGGATGGAGGATGTTTGATGGTATATGGGCACTGAACTATGGAATGGAGGATGTGTGATGGGTATATGGGCACTGGACTATGGGAATGAGGATATGTATGATGGATATATGGGCACTGGACTATGGGATGGATTATATGTATAGTGGGTATATGGGCATGGGACTACAGGATGAGGATATGTATGATGGGTATATGGGCATGGGACTATGGGATGGAGGATATGTATGATGGGTATATGGGCATGGGACTATGGAATGGATGATACGTATGATGGGTATAAGGGCATGGGACTATGGAATGGAGGATAAGTATGATGGGTATATGGGCACAGGACTATGGGATGGAAGATGTTTGATGGGTATATGGGCACTGGACGATGGGATGGAGGATGTGTGATGGGTATATGGGCACTGGACTATGAGATGGAGGATGTTTGATGGGTATCTGGGCAATGGACTATGGGATGGAGGATATGTATGATGGGTATATGGGAACTGGACTCTGGGATGGAGGATGTGTGATGGTTATATGGGCACTGGACTATGGGATGTAGGATAATCATTATAATTTGTTATATAACAACCACAGTTAGTTACCATGCCCAGGCTCTTCATCTAGTATATTATATATTCAAAGTATTAAAATATTAAATACAATATATTAGATATTGAAAGTATTAAAATATTAAAACTGAATGAACAAAACTGGTGTTTTTTGTAACTGTTTTTCCTATCTTTGTTTCCACATTATATTTGGTTTGGTTTCACGTTGTGTCCTAAGCTGTCCTTTTTTTGCACATTTTTTGTTAACAGACTAGCTTTTCATTTGCTGTTTCTGTAATAGTAGTCAGGTGCTGATTATAAAAAAAATAGATCAAATATGTACATATGAACTGTGCAAACACAGAGTATGTCTTTTCAAACTGAACACATTGAGTTCTATGGGTTAAAAATGGCGCCTATTTGAATCCTTTGGAATTTGCTGTGTATCAAAAAACATGCCATGTGCATTAAAAAAATTGTTTTGTTCACTTTTGCATGTTGTTACATCTTTGTAAACGTTTTATCGGCTTTTCACAATATTAAAAATTGGAATTAATACGAATTTGTGATACGCTGCTCATATAAATGAGCCCTTAGCTATATTTCTCACCTAGTCCGAGCAACTAATTAAGGTAAACTATATCATTATAATGAGTTTCAACAATCCTCTGATGGTTTGGTTTAAACAATAGAAAAACTTTAATTGCAGTGGATTATGAGATCAGGTTTTCAGGCAGAAACACTTACATAGAATAAGTATTATAAGACATAATTAGAGCACCACGTTTGTAGAAACAATGGATAGTGGCTCAACCAAAGCACTATTACATTTTCATAAGGGTTGTATAATATGCAGTGAAACATGTATTATCCAGGTGTACTTAAACCAATATAGAGCCAGCCATTATTGTTAGCTGATGCAGTACTTCACTGAGCAGAGCTACTACCTCAACATTAATACACAGGATAAATGAAAAACGATGTTTTCATTGCATTACATCACCTGATGATCTATTATATTTTCGTTTGCATGATTCTCATTAAAAGGCAAACCTGGGATACCATCCAAATTCACAGCCTCCACGCACAAGAGCTCTAATTTAGCCTGAAAGTTAGCAGCTTTTAATTCAATCGGCCACTCCATGCTGAAGAGGTGAGAAGAACCAGTCCCATTCCAATCTTTCAAACTGGCAGATCAGCTTTATGTTTTTATGTCGCCATTTATGATGGCATTATATTTTTTATAGTATATAAATACAATAATTATACAATGATCTTTTTTCCCATATTTAATAGAGTTGAACACCTGACAGCTTTCTCTAAGACAATTTTTTTTTTTTAATTTTTGTTGTTTGATCCTGTTTTCTGAATCTTGCATTCCTCTTCTTTAAAAGATATGGACACCTTTGTGGCAATATGTTTATGCATATATTTTGGGTTCAATTTCAATTAACTGATTAAAAATTTTGGCATGCATTTTAACCCCTTGACAAGCTTTGACCAACCTTGGACGTATGGAAAATGATGGCCAGCCTAAATTTTACTGAATACAAAATAGGCTGCAAAATGGTCTTTTTCCTAACTGTGTCCATGAAGCTCTCCACTTTCAGTCTAGTCTTTATTCTCATGCTGCCAGTCCTCTTTGTGTTGTAGGTCCCATCAGGTTTTCAACCACTACACCTTTGCGATGTCTTGTCCTGAATATACCTCCCCAAATATCATGATGTGCATCATGCCATCAAGTTGAGGGCTGGGGAGAGGTGTGTATTAATTCTATTTTTTGTTAACTTATGTTTATTAAATTGAGAGGTCTAGAAATGTTGAGGCAATTATAAGAGATGACCTGCAAAAATATATTGCACAGAATGTTATAATAACTGACAACCAGCATGGATTCATGAAAGAAAACTTGTGTCTAACCAATTGTTGGGTTTCTATAAGGAGGCAAGTTCAAGTCTGGATGTTGGTAATGCGGCTGAAGTGATTCATCTGGACTTTGCAAAGGCATTTGATACTGTACCACATAACAGCCTTATACTCAAGCTACAGAGGCAAGGACTAGGGGAAACTATGTTCAGATGGGAAAGGAACAGTCTAAAAGACAGGAAACAAAGTTGTCAGAAATGGTACATTCCTTAAATGGGATATAGTCAGCAGTGGGGTACTACAGGGTCCTCTGCTAGGACTAGTGTTGAGCGATACGATACCGCAAGTATCGGGTATCGGCCGATATTAGCTCTATCGGCCTTTCGATACTTAGTTCCGATATTTTCGTCTTATCGGATACCGGAATCGGGATTGTCACTGTCACTGTCAGTGTCCGTCGGTCGGGTCTGTCAGGAGTCAGCGGCACTTACCTGGCAGAAGATCTCCGGCGGTCACGGGCTGGACTGCTTCATGGCCGCCATCATCTTTCCCCGGCGGTCACATGCAGTTTCTCGCGATAACTGCAGTGACTGCTGGGTAATCCCGGCCGTAAAGCAGTCAGTCCGATGACGTCACCGCCGGGGTAGCAGGTAATCAGCTGTGCTGCGTCGCGATGACAGGCTCTGCCTGTCATTGCGATGTAGCAGAGCTGGATCGTCATGGGACTATCGTTACTATGGACTGCGTCGGACAGGTGGTATACTGTTGGTTTGTTTTTTTTCTTTTTTACAGGAGATCGATGTCGTCGCAGGAATGAGTGTATAATAAAATTAATGAAAACTGTGTTGTCTCTTTTATTTCATTAAAAGACTTTGTCTTTTTTTTATACATTTAATAACTTTGGGATTAATAATGGATCGGTGTCTTATTGACACCTCTCCATTATTAACCGGGCTTATTGTCACCGTGCAATCAACGGTGACATTAACCCCTTATTACCCCACTTGCCACCGCTACAGGGCAGTGGGAAGAGCCGGGTAAAGTGCCACAATTGGCACATCTTTTGATGCGCCAAATGTGGGGCTGCTGTAGCCTGGTATTATCAGGCTGTTGAGGGCCAAAATCCATGGGCCTTGACAGTCTTTTAATACCAGGCCACAGCAGTCTGCATTTTACTTGGCTGGTTAACAAAAATAGGGGGGACCCCACGCCAATTTTTTTCGAGGGGATCCCCTATTTTTGTTAATCAGCCAAGATATGCAGACTGCTGTGGCCTGGTATTATCAGGCTGGCAAGGTCCATGGATCTTGGCTCCTTAACAGCATGAAAATCCAGGCCTCAGCGGTCTGCTTCATCTGGCTGGTTAACAAAAATAGGGGGGACCCCACGCCAATTTTTTTCGAGGGGATCCCCTATTTTTGTTAATCAGCCAAGATATGCAGACTGCTGTGGCCTGGTATTATCAGGCTGGCAAGGTCCATGGATCATGGCTCCCTAACAGCCTGAAAATCCAGGCCTCAGCGGTCTGCTTCATCTGGCTGGTTAACAAAAATAGGGGGACCCCACACCAATTTTTTTCGAGGGGATCCCCTATTTTTGTTAACCAGCAAAGATAAGCAGACTGCTGTGGCCTGGTATTATCAGGCTGGCAAGCAAGGTCGGACTGAGCCACCGGGACACCGGAGAAACCTCCGGTGGGCCCCAGCTCCTGCGTGGTGGGCCCTGATTTGAAAGGATAGGTTGCGGGGCAGAGGGGGCGGTGGCCCCGGGCCCCGCGCTCTGAGGGGGCCCACCCGGAGCTACGCCACAGTAACTGTATCGGCGTGCACAGCACGCAGATACAGTTACATTCTGCGGCAGAGCAGGGAGAATCGATCTTCCTGCTCTGCCGCCCAGAAGCTATGGGGCCTGAACAGGCGTTGGGGGGGCCCGGTGCCAGCAGTGGGCCCCCCAACCGTCATCGGAGGGTCAGCTGTATCAGCATGGGTACGGTTGGGGCGAGGATATGGGTGTGATTAGCTGTGAAATGGGTGTGGTCGGGGCGTGGCTTAAAATTTGCAGCGGCGAGCTATGCGCACCGCAGCCTTTAACCCTCTTTACTGTCTTCAAAATTTGGGAGGTATGCTGTATGACCTCCCTACAACTTCTGGGCATGCTCCTGATGAGCGCGACGGATGGTCTCCTGAGGGATCTCCTCCCACACCTGGACTAAAGCATCCACCAACTCCTGGACAGTCTGTGGTGCAACGTGGCATGGCCTAAAATTTGCTGCAGCAGGCACAGCGTGCCACAGCCTTTGTCCCTCTTTCCCTTCTTCAAAGGTTGGGAAGTATGATGGTGGGCCCCAAGAATATTTTTTCTCTGGTGGGCCCAAGGTACTCCAGTCCGACGCTGCTGGCAAGGTCCATGGATCTTGGCTCCTTAACAGCCTTAAATACCATGCCTCAGCAGCAGGGGCGTACATAGAAATTATGGGGCCCCATAGCAAAAGTCTGAATGGGCCCCCCCCAAAAAAAAAAAACCCACAGCCATTGTAAATGTAAAGTGCCAGCACAGTGAGGGGACACATTAAACAAAAAAATTTATTATGCCCCCATAGATTGTGCCCCCATAGATGCTCCATAGTATAGGCCCTTATGCTGCCGCAGCTGCTGCAACCAAAAAAAAAAAAAAGACATACTCACCTTTCGTCGCTGGGGGCCAGGTGCCCGTGTCCTGAGCAGGGGGTGACACCAGGTGCCGACGGCACCTGAGATATTTACCTGTCCTCTCTCCACTGCTGAGTGCCGCTGTCTTCGGGGTCCTCCAGCAGTGAATGATGAGGCAGAGGGCGCGACGCGCACTAACGACGTCATCGCGCCCTCTGACCTGAACATTGCAGCAAGAGGACGCGAGCAACGGTGGAACGGGACAGGTAAATATCCCTTATACTCACCCTTCTGCCAGCGCGGTCTGTGCAGCCCCTGCTCTTCTCCCACGGTCTCCGCCGCCAGTGTTCAGCGGTCACGCGGGACAGCTCATTAAAGTCATGAATATGTGCGTATTCATGACTGTAATGAGCGGTACCACCTGACCGCTGAACACAGGCGTCGGAGACCGTGGGAGAAGAGCAGGGGCTGCAGAGACCGCACCAGGAGGGGTGAGTATATAGAAGAGCTGCGCTCCCCCTCCCCCGCCGACCCCCTGGTAGTACTGTGTCAGCACAGCTACCCGACCGTCGAGGGCCCCCTAACCTGTCCGGGCCCCATAGCAGCTGCTTGGTCTGCTTCATTCACGGTACGCCACTGCTCAGCAGTCTGCTTCATCAGGCTGGTTAACAAAAATAGGGGGGACCCGACGCCATTTTTTATTCGAAGGGAACCCCTATTTTTGTTAATCAGTTCCCTCTGACGTCACTGATTGTGTCCCTGGCTGACCTGAAGTGAAAGTGGAAAGCAATCAATTAAGCTTTCCACTTCCTCTCCTGTCAGCCAGGAGAGGAACTCATACATTTGGGGGTTTACTGTGAGGCTGCAGCATTAGCTGCGGTCCCTGCAGTAAACATTAACCCTTTCTGAAGGATTACACCGTGGGACCTGACTGTGCATGGGATAGGTAAGAATAATTTTGCTTTTTTATTTTTTTTTTATTACAGGAAATGGTTTTTACAGTCAAATAAAAGATGGTCAAAAACATGTGTCTTTATTTCATTAAAATGATTTTTAATTAAAGTGTGGTGTGTTTTATTTTTATTTCATGCAATAGGATTAATAATTGATAGTTGTCTAATTGACAGCTCTCAATTATTAACCTGGCTTAAGGTCACCTTTCAATTGCAATGTGGCTTTAACCCCATATTAACCCATTCGCCACCGCTACAGGGCAATGCGAATAGACGGGCAAAGTGCCAGAAAGGGCGAATCTAATTATAGATTTGTCTTTTCTGGGGTGTCTGGGGGCAGATGTTAGTAGCCAGGGGGGGCCAAAAATAATGGTCCCTCTCTGGGCTATTATTATCTGCCCCCATTCGCTGGCTTTGTCTGTCTGGTTGCGAAAATAGGGCGGGAGCCCACGCATTTTTTTTAAACAATTTTACACCTCATATATATATATATATATATATATATATACATGTCATTGAATTTGTGACACATATATATATATATATTTATATTTATAGTTCATACACTTCTACATAGTATAATAGCCGCTAATTCAATTGACGGCTTTTGTGAAAATGCAGAACCCGACATGAAATGACACTTGGTGTACATAGGGTTAACCATGTCTTTTCATGTCCTTTGCTATCTGATTTGCACAAACAATTACATCAGTTTATGTGTGCAAAATTTCACACCTGTAGGGGTTAATTAAAGGTGTAAATTCGTAGCAAAAAAGTCCGTTTTTTTTACAACGAATTTACACCTTTAATTAACCCCTACAGGTGTGAAATTTTGCACACATAGACTGATGTAATTGTTTGTGCAAATCAGATTGCAAACGACATGAAAAGACATGGTTAACCCTATGTACACCAAGTGTCATTTCATGTCGGGTGCTTCTGTCTTTTCACAGAAGCCTGCTTTACCCGGCAATTGAATCAGAGGATATTTTACTATGTAGAAGTGTATAAACTATACATATATGTATATATATATGTCACAATGACATGTATATATATATATGTATTCTATGTGTGTATATTTAGTGTTTACAAGGAAATAAAGGTTTTTTTTAGTTGCGATATTTGTTCC